>JAULBU010034853.1:0-15711 GCA_032358235.1 Odonthalia washingtoniensis
CACCTACACCATCTGGTTCCTCATTTGAATACGACCCTCTCCGTTTATCGGAAGCCGTCGAATATATCACCACACCGACTTACAGCAGTCAACCTCAACCACATACTGCCCAAGAGCCACTTAGACCACGTTATCCCCTACTACTCAGCCAACCTGCCACCACCACTCCTAAAATTGAACCGACCACTTATTTTTGTACAAAACCGCATCGATTCTCAGCACCATCAACTTCCCTTCTATCACTCTCTCACACCAGTTACCGATTCGAACTCCATCTTCGTACACGGAAATCACAAGATCGGGTTTTCCTTTGATACAATACGGACTCACCAACGAACCATTAAAGCCTTCATTGATGCCGGTGCTGGACCTAACATGATTCACCGCAACCAGCTCCAACCCGAATGGCACCGCTCAACGGAAGAAGCTCTTTGTCGAAATAGTCAGTGATGCAAAAATAAAATATAAACCTCTAGGAATGAATACGAAAGAGACGAAGGGTGGGTGGGATATATCTGTTCGCCTAATCTACTGTGATTTTACTGGTGATTATAACTCGTCTCGTTTTCAAAGGTGACTGTGATGCTGATACAGTGAAGTGCTATTTCCGATGTCTGGTCGAAGGATACTTACGTATTCCTCACAACTTGGTAGGATCTGGATGATCAAGGTACGGGGAGGGCGCGCGTGGGGATCAATTGTCTCCCAATACCGATGATTAATCGATCTGGTGCGTGTGTGCGGATTCATTCACCCTCTGCTGACTAAATTGACGAAAGGTACAATTGAAGATGTGTGAATATGATTTTTATTTAATTTCTGCTGACTTTATTATGGTTCCCTCCCGTGCTGAGGTTTGGTATGTAAACTGGAATCAGAATTAATTCCAAGTGGGGAAAATTCCAACACACGTATCAATAAAAATACAACTGTTAGATATGTAAGTAATATTTCTGTTAGGGAAAGCTATTAGAAATATGAATGTTATGAAAGCGTAAATAATTAGTGTAGGTTTCATTGATTTTCCACATGTGTATCGTGTAAAATTTATTACTAGTTGATTGAGTGATCTTTCAAATCATATGTAGGATTTAATTGTCACTGTATTTGAGATGGTCGAATCCTTTTTAATCCCTTATACGGCAAAACCCCTTTTGATTTCTTAGTGTCAGTTGTTTTCTTCACGTACCCCTTTTCGCTTGCTATCATTCTCGTCGCCGATAGTGGTTCGGAACCCAACTTCGTCGACTCTTCGAATCATTCGCGATAAGCCTCGTCCTCTTGGATTCTCGTCGTCATTTCGACGAACCGACATCATCATCAACAGCAAAGCGTCATCATCATTAACGATGAATCAACGTCTCGTCGTAGACCTAACTGTATCACCATCGTCATGAATCAACATCATCATAGGTGAACTGATCAACTCCATCACCCTGAACCAACATCATCGTCAATCAACATCATCTTCAACCAACATCATCGTCAACCAACATCATCGTTGAACAACATCACCGTCAAAAAACATCATCGTCAATCAAACTTCTTCATTTCCCAACATCATCGTCAACCAACCTTCTTCATCGCTCTCCATCCTTCTTTATCTATCCGTATTCACCGTCTTTCCTCGCCATAGTTCATTCCCTTCTATGCCATGATTTACGCGGTAGTGTCACACGAATCGCTTCACTCACCTATCGATTCGTACGAATCAACATTGCGGATCGGCAACTGCAAACAGCCGGACAAAACTCCCTTTCCATCATCGGTATAATTTTGATCTTCGTCCGCCTAAGTGATATTCCTGCCCGCGTTTGGTGCGGTGTGGTTGACAAACTTGCCGTCCCGCTCATTCTGGGCACCGAATTTTCCGATCTGTTTATACCTCAGGTATGTTTTGATAAGCGCATTCAAACAGCATACAATTATTCACCCGTTTCAATCCTTCAAGTCGCGTCCATGCCCACCATCATCCACGGAAGCACGTCAACAGACACTCAGTCCACCCCTGTACTTCCGGTAAAGGCACTCAGGGTCAGTTGACACGTTCATTGGTACTACTCCCACCATCCGGTATATGTCCTCCTCCGTTCAGATTTTTGATGCCTCGCATCAATTAGCGCTTTGCCCTCCCTTACGGAAAAAATGCTTATCTTAACCGCTAACTGAATTGCTGAGATCGACCCATGCCGCCCATTCTACATCACCATATGCAATATTTTCTCCGTTTCTGTTCATGTGCAAAAGCACACAAAAATTTTCATCGCATCTCCGCCACCGACCAACCTTATCTACCCTCCGGACACGGAACATGCCGTCACGGAAAAAATAATCCATCATCACTCATCGCTTCCCGTTACTCGGATTAAACATCTCACGCTCCTTCGCGACACGTGCATCTAACATCGGCAATATCGCTCTCCTCCACTCTTCTTGCGCTCGCCTTTCCACCTCGGCAATTTCCAACCTTGATGAATGTCCTATCCTTGCAGTAATCAAGGTATCATTCCATCCAGCCTCACGTTGGAGCTCCGCCAATTGATTTTAAGTCTCTACTTCAGCATTCTATGGGCCTGAATCATCATGATTCCGGACTGCGTCCCTATGAGTCCCCACTCGTTGACGACGAACATATTCCGCTACTTCACCTCGGAAACCCGACGTCGAAGTTGGTTGTACAACGTCGCGCCATATTACCTGTATCACGGAGAACACATGCACATGCCACCATGTTGCTTTTCCATTTCAGTAGCGACACATCTCACTGGCACGCTCTTCCGGCACTGGCAACACAGCTCCTGTCTCGAAGTTATAATAAGGATAGACGTCCATCAGACCTGTCTCTTTCCGTATTTTGCCGAAATCCGTCGAATAGATTCGCATGAACGCGTATAGCACCGCCGCTAAATCCCATCTGGACCTGGAAAATGACTTCTTTATCACCATCGACGTCCACACATCAACCAACCGATCAGGCATTGGTGCGAGAATTCCATATCATCCTACGATACTCGCGGATCACTGATTCTACTATACTTAATTCAGAGTCGGCACGCATGGAGATATCACATACCATGGAATAGCACCTGTTCACAAAACCCCTCACTTTCAATATCTTCCCGAACAACGGCATCTCCCTCAAAGTATACGTGACTCGCGTACATCACAAACCAAGGAATTGTAATTTGTATTAACCGAGATGGTTCGAAAGCTGTCCACCCGGTTGGCACACGCATAATTACCTCGTCTCTCTTGGAGGCCGCTTGAATCGTGAACATGTCCGTCATTTGATACCCCAACCAATTCCCATTTCCATGACGCTGAAATCGGTACCTCATCACACGCGCACAATATACCACCCATCCATCACGATCATATACGACATAGACTTCCATGAACACCTTTCCTCGTAAGAACCTTTCCCCAACGTCACTCGCCGCCGCCGCCTTCTGATACTCATGCAACCATTTCAACCATTTCGCAAAACAGCGTTGATACTCTACCTCAAACTTGCACCGTACATGAACAGAATCACATGGATGGACCGCTTCGAAACCTCGCACCGAAATCCCTCCGTGATTCCACCGCCTCTACCATGCACCGTTCGCTGTTTCCCTTCTCTCCCCACTTTCCGTCACGTGAGCTGTTTCGACGGCAACCCTGTCCCCTTACCCCATTTACTGACACCTCGCCCGACCGATTTTCTTCGTGACCGGTCGTTTTGACACTGAAAGATGAAAAACGGGTGTGCAATCAATAAGAACTCTCTCTGGAGAAAGGAAAAATATATCAATGATTAAAACGTCAATTTTATCTCTTCTTAATGGCTCCCATATAGAGGTTCAGGGCATCTCATCTGAATATGGTCTTCATGTGGTTTTATTGAACGGCATAACAGCTGGTCGTCTACCAGGTATTTTCACTGAATATGTTATTGTAGGTATGTTGGAAGCAGCAGATCCCGAACATATCGATATGGCATATCCTTTTCTCGCTCCACTTGGTGATATATGTTGCGGAGACTTTTTGTTGCACCTGTGACATCTGTTTTCGTACAATTTGTTGATCTTGTAAATTGTAGTTGTCGAAGGAATAGAAAGCAGACATGGGGTGGTGAAGAACTAAAATAATTAAGTAAATTAATTTATGATTTCAAGGTTCTTGTAGTAAAGCCTTTTGGTAGATACCAAGAATCCAACATGGTAACAATCAAATGGCATATGCTAGATCATCTTGCGAGTGGCATACTATGTCCCAAGCCCGCCAGTACGACTTAGTAAGTTGCACTGGATGACTGGGGTACATAACAGGTTCGATGTACGTGACGGAACATAAATTAATTAAGGAAGCCTATGCACTCACCTCTACATGTTCCAAATCCGTCGAATCGTCACCAATGATTCCACTGGCCGACTGGTTCATGAGACACGACAAAACAAACACAAATGAGAAAGTTGGAAGAAAAGAGGAGGGATGAAAACCGCAGGTTAGTAGCTGAAAGTAATTGGCAAGTAGATGAACATCGAGATGGCTATGACGTGGGTTAAGCGACAGTGCAATAACGTACAGATAGTAAAATAGGAACGGTGGAGAATGAGGATGATGCAAAACGATGATGTAGATGTTGACTCGATATTAAATGATGATGACGCAGGTGTTCACGTGATAGTAAATAATGACGACGCAGATGTTCACGTAATAGTAAATGATGATGAAGCAGATGGTTACGTGATAGTAAATAATGGTGACGCAGATGATAAAATGATATTAGACGATGATGACGCAGAACATAATAGTAGATGATGATGAATCTGATATAGATGATAACAAACAATGAGGATACGGATTATAAATGGCACTTGCACCATTGCAACCGCGACAGTGCAACATTGACGCATTCGAAGATTGAAGCCGCTCTTGCGGTGACATTACCACGGGAAAACAATCCTTTGACGAAAACACACACAGCCACGAGGCCTCGAACAAAGGCAGAAACGCCTAATATGACGATCATAAGCAAGAGAAGCGACGGAAGGGCATCTCACGAAGTACTCATAGGGATGGCGGTAAATGAGGGACGAAACGGACACGCATAAATCGGGAAACAATTACAGTATAATTATCCGCAGTCCTAGCCGTGTAGGTCACACTGTACTGTGGATGAATTCCTACGCCACTTGATACATGTACAATAACACTTGTAGCCAACATTTCCTTCAAACAGCCGGAAACCATACAGTATATACTGTACTGTCTGGGTTTGATACGCCACGAGAGATGCATACAGCAACGCATATGGCGAAAAATCTCATCAGATTAATTCGGACCTCACCCATCAGAATAGGGAGCAGCCGCATACACACGTGTCATTTCCAACGAGCTGGAAGCATTATGATTTTTATCACTATAGATAGCACTTAAGGAATGAAGTGCAGAACAATAAAGAAGCTCCAGACAGGTTATGAAAAACGAGGAAAGCAACCGCTCCAACAAACGATATCTAGAATTCAAATCAGAACTTGCGGAAAAAATTCTAATCAAAACACGCCTGAAGACAGTATAACTACTGTAGCGAGAAGCAAGTTGGTCCCAGGCGAACACGCGTGCTAGACCACCATTGACCGCGAATAGGATCTACGAGGACACGAAAAGCCCTGAACCTGTTTTCCTGCGAAGCTGCTCAATTGTGGTAGGTCATCCGGATCTACCCTCCATTCCACTAATCGCGACACTTGCCCCAAACTGACTTATTTACTCCACCACCTAACCCTTTTCTATCCTGACACTTTCATTAATAAAAGACAACCGAGAATCCTCTGTCTGTAGACCATTTTGAAAAACTATGCACTGAGAGAGATTATTCGAAAGCGAGGTTGGCAAAATTAATTACCGAAACTTCTTACCAAGAGGTCTTTATAGGATACTCCAAAGAAAATAAATGTAAGAACAACACAAGCTAAGAAGGATGATGCAGAATTCTTAGTACAATATGGAAAGACTGTAGCATTTATAGATATTGAAACTGCAAGAAAAATCTCTAGAACAATAGAAATGGATTAGATATTTTGGTAATTCAATGTGAAGTTATGAGAGACTCAATTGATGTTATGGGTGAAGTTGTCTGTCACAGTTGGTAATCCTGTTGAGAGATCATTTGAAGATGAATAAGATACCATTATGTGTTACACGTAATACGAAGGTTACTTTTTAAGAATAATCTTATGTTTTGGGCTACATAGTACCAACATTGTACGAAATGAACTCTGGTAGTGACGAATTTATGGGGAAATCAAACTACAGAATTTCATATCGCATTGTTGCGAAACGACTTTTTTATCAGACTACAACGACACGTCTGGATTCTATTATGGAGGAAGGGAATAATGATGAGGATTCCTCCACTCTCAATGAGCACATGCTAATATGGTTGGCTCAGACATTGGCATTTATGCGCATTCAAATTAAACCTGATTGTAGTTTCCAATGTGAGGAACGCAGAAGGTTGCAACACGCAGTCTCCAACCCCATTTTCAACACGAATCGATATTTATGCAATATTAAGACGTTATTTCGAACAAGGATCTAAAGTGGATGGAATGGACAAGGTTTTGAACTGTATCTGTATTAAGTGGCAACGAAGTGAATGTGAAATGGAAAAGAATACTTCACGTAAATAGGACTGACTGTCCCCGGTGATTCAATCCGTGCTATTGTGCATGCTGTACCAGCAGACATAGCAATTACGAAGCTGTCAAAGTCTATTAGTAGAATAAAGGAATATGAAACAGTGAGATGTGGTGAAGAGAGCTGGTCATCGATAAAATCTTACGTTAATAGATTTTATCTTCGTAAGGATGATGAGTACGAGTACGAAAATTAGGCTGTTGATAGGATGATACAAATATTGTAAAGTCTGAGATGAATTTGGAATTGAAATCGAAAAAATGAACGTTACGAATGCAATTAAAAATTATATAAACCTGATGAAATGAAACGACTCTTTTCTTAAAAAAAAGTCGTACACTTCTGATGAAGTTTTCTAGCTTTCCTGAGATGGGTATTGAGTTAATTTATTTAATTATTGGTTCATTAATTAGGCACCTCCTATTCTCCTGACTTCTATATTTTCTGTTCAAATAGAAATTTTTTAAACAACAAAATATCTGTGATTAAACCAAACCATTCCAACAGTAACAAGGAGAAAGAATGATTGTGGGAGAACGAACTGGAGAAGAAGGTCTTAATTTGAGCAGTGGAGGGCGCGGGCGGCATCGTACTGTGGATCATGAT
Source organism: Odonthalia washingtoniensis (assembly GCA_032358235.1). Taxonomy (NCBI): domain Eukaryota; phylum Rhodophyta; class Florideophyceae; order Ceramiales; family Rhodomelaceae; genus Odonthalia; species Odonthalia washingtoniensis. The sequence goes on from JAULBU010034853.1 coordinate 7,291, forward strand.
GGGTGTGTCAACGTAAATAATTGTGGACAGTGGGAATTGGAGATCGCTGAATAGGTGAATCATCAGAGGAACCATATATGCAACACCTCGGCCGACGGGTTAGCATCTCGCTACTAACCGATCACGGATAGCGTACAAGTCCCCCATTTTTTCAAAATACGTACTAGCGTAGCAGAATGATTTTCCCGTTTCTATTTCTAATCGCAAGCCTGGGCACGCCACTAGGCCATCTACGCAAGTAATTGCGCCTTACCATTTTTGTTTTCCTGCCTTCCTCGCTGCAACTTGACCATTCCGTTTTTGGCCTCTCAAAGCTGCGCTCCTAATGATATTAACTCGCACTTTTTCTCATGTCTTCTTCGTTGTTATTCACGCTCCTTCTGAGCTATTGGACATCGGTTGTTTGCCTCTTCTTCCTGATTATGTAAACGTCCCACCAACCTACGTTCACCCGTCAATTCCATTACGGTTCCTTCAATATGCTTCTCAATATCGGTACGACCATTTTTACCTTTTCGAACTCTCCCACAGCCGATGACGCTTCTGTCGCATGAACGGTCATACAAGCTAGCATAAGACGGGGCACCTACCGATCTGCCTGTGAAGGCCACCCTGGAATGTTAAAATACTCCATGAAGACCCAGCGCTTACCGTTGATAGGATCGCATATCTCACGTTCTTAGACGAACAGTGCATCAAATACTGGTCGCCCAATCCTTTACCGTTCTTCTTTCTCTCTCCTTTCCGATTCGGCTATTTTCAATCTAGAGGTATGGATAATTCATGCAGCATTCACAGCCTCAACCTAACCTGGCTCTTGGTGTAATTCATTCAATTGATTTTCTTCTTCGTGTCCATATCCGATCGGCCAGAGTAATTATCATCCTTAATCACTTCGGTGTGTCTCCCCAACCTCTGCCTCCTCACATACTCATAAACTTCTCGTCGGTATTCCAGCACTGGTTCTGGTTGCACGTTATCACGAAAAATGACTTGTATAGCGGAAAACATACGCACATGATATCCTGTCTCCTTTCCGCTTCGTTCTCTACGCATCTCGCGCGCCATCTCTTCCAGTACCAGTAACACAGCCCCCGTCTAAAAGTCTAACTACAAATAGACCAATTCCGTCTCTCTCCAACCACGGTCAACGTCAATCGCGAAAATTCGCATATACCCACACACCATCGCGGCCTAATCCCATCCAGAATTTTAAAACATCAACAACTTGAGTCCCATTGACATCAACACATCTACTGACCGATACGGTATTGGCGCTGAAATCCCGTCACGACTATATGTTCGGATCACTTCTCCAGTTGTAATTTACTCCAAATCAGCGCGGGTGTAAATAGCACATTCCATGGAAAGGATGTTGCTCGTAAATCGCCTCATATTCGATGAGGCTCCGTATAATGGCATTATCATCAAAATATGCGTGAATTACATACATCATCAACCATGAACTTGGACTTTGAATTAACAGCGACAGCTCGAAGGCTCTCTACCCTACTGGAAAAAACATGATGATTACTTTATCTGTCTTGAATGACGATCTCATCGCGAACATGTCAGTGATACAATACCCTAACATATTTCCATTTCTATGTCACTGAAATCGGTACCTCATCTCGGCACAATCCTCAAAGGAATCTGTCACGGTCATATACAAAGTAGACTTCGATCAATACCACTCCTAGGAAGAACAGAACTCTACCATCGCTCACCGTCGCCGCTTTTGGACCATCACGCAACCATTACAACCATTCCTAAATAAGACACTGGTGATCAACTTCAAATGTGCACCGCACATGCATGTAATTTCAAGGTTGCATTGCTTCGTAACCACGAACAAAAAACCTATGATTTCATCTCCTCTTACATGCACCGCCTGTTGTTTCAGGTCTCTCATCATCATCCGTAACGTGGTCCCCATCTCCTTTCTCCATCAACGTGTATCTCTTACCTTCCAGCAGCCCTTGCTCTTCACCCATGCGTATCAATTTAGAAACCAGAAACGGCACTGGTACATCCTTATTACCATATCCGTACCTCTTCACTTGCATCCACCGATCATAGAAATTCTCGGATTGCAAGGACCTCTTTTGACGACTGTACTCCCCAGACCGGATGACCCTTGGACACAACCGTCACCCCTAACTTGTCTACGTCCGTTCTCCCACCTACCGGCTTGTACAAACGAATGTACCACTTTCCCATGTCCTGCCACATATTGGAATAATCATGCTAACTTACGCGTGAGGGACACTCGCCCGACCCACTGTTCAGCCGCCTACGGATCCGGAAATTGCCGCTGTCTCGCCCTCAACACACTACGTCAAATTCTCGCTCGCTCTGCGCACGCACGTTCTCTCGCTGCTTCCAAACAACGAATCCGCACTCGGTTAATGGTTTTCTGAGACCTAATTCGGTCATTCGCGCTGTTATTATTTCTCTCGTTTCCCTACCTCTGTCCTTTATTTTTCTGTAATGATTCACTGTCTCAGTGGATTTCATACAGCGGGACGCTGTAGTTAAGAAATGGGGACTGTAGCGTATCACGCGATACGTACTAAAGCTATGCAAGAACAGATTTACACATCTCCACGTGTACGCTACATGCCACAGTCGTCTCCCAACTGCGTCCGTACCTCGTCTCTAATACACGTCTCTGGATACAGCCAGACGTACCAGTTAAAAGTAGGTTAGCATTTACGGGTCCACACTTCAATAAACATTGGCTCGAACCTGTTATTTAATAAATTGACGTTTCTCTTCCGTTTCTCGGTTCGGGAAGCTTCACGCTATCTGTCAGTTAGGGATTACTTTCCACGTGTACCGTCTTGTCTGCTACACCTTGTATATTGCGTGGTATTCTGTCAGCTTTATTGGAAAGTATGTTTGAAAATAAGTACCTTGGTATTTTATTAAGACACAGAATGCAATACAAGCTGCTGATGTATTGAGATGTGTTTTGGGTGCAGATATAATGGCACGGCCGATTGGAAAAAGGATAATTGGAGGTAAAATAGGAGACCGGCTTACCTTAGAGAATGGAAACATAATTTGGCGTAAAGTCTTCGATGCGGTGTGTGGGAGACGGTAAAGTCCGTTTTCGCGAAAAGTATAGATCCCTTGAAAAAATTTGGAAACGAAAATTATTTTGAAACGGTACATAGGTGAAAATTAAATTCCTCGGAGGTAATTAAAATTTGACACGGAGCGTACACTACAAAACACTAATTAAATTTTTGTGGGAAATTGTGACGGGTAACCTGTTATGTGGACGCCCAGTTGGGACGGGAAAAGCATGGCAGTTCCGGACATGAGCAGCTGTATATTTCTGTATATAAAAAGTTCCAATTCCTGCATGAATCGTTGCTGAAAATTTTAATTGCAATACGTAGCACATTGCTGGGAAGTTTTGAGAAAGCGTTGCAGCAGTGTGAAATCACCTGTGGTACTGCTGCTGTATTATCCGAAAGTCCTGTTGTATATTTACGCCTACATATCATCATGGCAGTGTCATGATGATGCGGTTATGATTATCTTTAATATACACAATCAGGGATTGCTCAATTTCTGCCGTCCTTTTCTGACAAGAGGCTGCCAAAAATAGAGGGAAATCGCACCAATACTAAATATGGCATCACAATCTCGCGCGCTTGACGTAAAGCAGAAATGAGACGTGAATTGGAGTGTATTGTTATGCCGAGTGGGGGCATGAAATTCAGAGATTAAGTAAATGTAGCGGTAAAATCGCAAGCTGGTCATGATTTATACTGGTATTACGTCATATATTTGGACCAGATAAAAACAAGGAAAACATGAACACGGAGGTGATACTGGAAATAATCAATCTTGGTAAAGTGTCCGGAGTTTTGGAAACACATCACGAATGGTACGTTGAGAAAGACAAAAAAACTGAGGAAAATCCAAAAATGTTGAAGACAGCGTCTCCTAATCATATTAAATGGCCACAAATCAAATTTTGAATATAATCAAATATGATTTGCATGTGATGCATGTTTGCCTCGTCGTGGTTTGCACATATGTAACCACCCCTCCACAAATATTAGTTATGTATATTACATTTGTTTGAAAGGTTTTCAGCCACCCATTTCCGCATATACTAACGAGTGTAATCTTATTGTTTGTCTCCCGAATACGTTTGATATTCATCACCAACACATAGAAGATGGGGGAAGAACAACCCAAAATCATGTGAATGCTATTGATCAGGTATCATTACGAGATGTGAGAAGACATAAGAAGGCAATATATGAAATACTGAAAATCTCGTCAACGTCATTATTGAAGAAAGTTCTGTCGATTATGTGCATATATGAAGGGGCGCATTCGCTCGAAAAGGATGTAATGGATGATTTCCCCCCGTAATGAAGCGGATAGTGAAGGCGATGTGTGAAATGGCGTTTCCTGGAAAATGTGAAATATTTTACAGTCTTCTCGTAGAAGAGAATGAAAGTGAGACCGGTTTTCATAGAAAGTTCATGCGTTTGTTTCGAAGTATGGTAACGTCAACTGTTGAATGGAGTACCTTTCATGTTGCGATTACATCTTCTCTTCCATGCTTAGAGATGAAAAATCTACTCAAGGGAAATGACAAAGATGTTATTAGAGACTGGTTTGAGTTGAATGCGGAAGATGCAGAGAGTACAACGACTATGGCTGAAAGTTAAACGACCCCTCGAAATGGGAGGAATCTTTTGAACAGGTACGTTGTAGAAGAGTTTTGTATTGGTTGTTTATTAACATTGCTCTCTTGAAACTTGTGAACCTACCATGTCAAAAACCTTTCACCAAGTAAGGTAGAAGATGAAACGATAAATTCGGCACGTTCAATCATATTCCGCCTTGATCACATTCATCTGCTGTCATGGGGAACGAAGCGAATCAGATGTTATGGAGGGTGCATTACGTTTCCAGCTGTAGAACGGTGAGTACGCCTGGAGATCTTTCGCGTCTCTACGACAACCATAAGAGGAATTGTAGAGATGGAGAAAACATCTTAGACGGACACTTTTTATAAGAATGGCGAAGGATTTTCAAAATGGCAACAGATTAAAAAACATGCATGGACTACGAATTATCTGTACTAGTCTATAAAAATATCGATATTTTAAAATAAAAAAGTGATAATGAAATAAGTGATGCTGCAATTCATAAAACATTTCAAGATATGGCGGACGGGGTCAGAGAATATCTGAAATACAGTTTTACACATCACATTGGTAGCGATAACGACCCTGTGCATGATGTTAACTACATTATATTTAGTAATTTTGATAGATTAACCAAGTGAAAACATGAGAAACTCATGAAATGAATTAAGACGAAAGATGATTACGTTCATGGGACATCACTCATAGTACATCAGCACAGGGCAAAGTGCAAGACATTTCTATTGGGTAAATATAGCAAGAAGTTGGTAGAGTAAAAGCCGATACAGCAGGATTTCTTATAGTATATTATAAATTTAAGATAGAAACTATCCGGTTTCGTGAGATATTTACATAATTATTCGGAAAGCGCGGGTACTCGTGGCATGGTGGGATGATTTCTTACGGGAAGTAAAAGATTGTAAGTAATGACAATGGGCGTACAATAGGCGCAGAAACGAACACTGGTAGAGACGAAACAATAAGCGATTGAATGTAAGGGTCGGATAACGATGATGTGCTACTTAGCACTTTATTTACAAACCATGTTGTGAAAAATGGTGCAAAGAAAGATAGCATGGCAGTTATGTCAATGCTTGGTGCTATATTTGCAAGGATAAAAATTGAGATACCGACACTACAGGACATATGGTTGATGTCTGATAACGGCAGATGTTATCAGAACTACACCCTGCCGGTAGGAGCTCCTTTTTTGGCAGCGCACCACTGGATTCTCCTGCCTGGTTTTATTCTCCCTGAGACGATATGCGGTGTGAACGCTCATTTCTCCATATCAATTGAACCTGTTCATAGTTATGTGTGAGAGACGGAAACTGATGTGATGACGCCCGTTCATGTTGTAGCCGCTTCAGACTACAAATGTAGAATTGGGAATTCGGTCGTTGAATTGGTGTATGTCGATCGGAAATATACAGGAATCTTGGCAATGAAGGAGGCAATCTGGGACAATAAGTTTGCAAATATTCAGCGGGTAAGTGAAGTCAAATCCTGATTTGTTTGATATTATAATTTTATGGAAACTGTATACACTTATCCAGGTGATTTGTGGAACTAGTACATATTTACAAAATATGGCAGCGTTTCTCGTAGGTCTCTGGCGTCTGTTGATAGTAAGGTGAGTACTACGGACGTTGTGGAATATGAGGGTGAGGAAATGGAAAATGGTGATATGAAATTTAGAGAGCCGCCTGTTGATAAAAACTTTTATCAATCGATAGGTGCGTTAGTACCTAACAGTGTTAAATTTATCTACAAAAGTGGCGTTACTGTTGTAATCATCTGGTTGCGTTCTAGTGTTAACTCATTGAAAAGAGAAGTTGTATGTGTCCTTCCAGTGCCATTTATGATGGCCAAGCCTAGATGGAGGTACACAAGGAGGAAGTTCAGGACGGTACTCGATTCTAATTGGAAGGTATCCTTCCTCAGTTTCCGAATTTTCGAAGGCTTTATATGAATGAGGCAAGTTTCGACATACATAGGTGATGTGATATGTGACAGAACGGTTATGAACCATGCTACCGAATTTGTATAAATTGCATTGAAACAAGGAAATCTGCACATCTGGACTGATAGTAAGATGTATCCCACATTTAAATTACATTTTTGTGAGCAGTTAAATCAAGGAAGGAACTGTTATTAAACCTGGATGGGCAAAAGAACCGGGACATGGGAATACACTGGGAAAGAATAACATTCAGAATTTTATGAAAATGATAGAATCATGTTTTCTTACAGTGGTTGAAAAAATGGTAAGAAGATGAGTGCAAGCACAATGCTAAATGAATTTTTTACAATTTCCTAGACGTTATGATCTGCCTTCAGAGCAGCACATCACCAGAGCCATTTTTCCTTCGCCAAGATTCACAAGCATGCTAGGAACCATCCATCGGTCTTCTCAATCGAACTAGTAGTGCGATTGAGATGAACGATGGCTGTGAGGTATTTACAGAGGAAGTTGAGCTAGATTTGAAGTTTATATAAAACTCAAGGGAAGCGGGGGATGTACAGCAATCTACGACAAAAGTGTATGTTCAAGTAATTCAAGAACCTTATTTTAAACGTACTGGTTGGAAACTCATACTGCCACTGTACATCGCATGCCTCCATCAACTGATAGAAGAAAATCGTTCCTTAAAACCTGGTGCGAGAAGAGAGCTGATGCATCAACGATTTGGGTACAGTGTCGAACCATTACCATCTTACTTTCCGCAAGAATGTACCGTGCGGAATAAAGTTACTCTTTGAAAAGAGAGTTTTAACATGATACTTCACCTTCTACACAAAATTCACATTTTTCATGTTCTTTTTTTTATTTAAAAGAGCGAAAAAACTATAAATCATTTACTATTCTACTCCTCATTAAATTCCGTTGCGTGTTACGCCTTCTAATTCATCTTGCATTTGAACAGGCGTCTTTTCTTCGATGTCATCGCATTAGTCATGGTACTGATTTCGCATATATTCTTTTTCGGACTAGTTTTCTGATATCGGTTGAGGGAGTTTATTTATCCTCACTTCTTGATCCTTGTACTTTATTTCGTACATGTCAACTGCTTCATTTGTTTGAAATATCAGTCGTTCATCCTGCGAGTGCAAATCAGAAACATTATCGAGTAACTGTCCATTCTCAATGACCATGTTGACCAATAGCTGTTGCAGTTGTCGAACAGTTTTCTCAGCATTCTTTCTTTCCCTCTCTTCCTGCTCGCGTTCGACGACTCATTTCCTGTCTGTGCTTTCCACTTGGAAGTATCTGTAAATAACTACATTGACTTTGATCTTTCGTCGTCAATAAGCTTTTCAAGTAAGGTATTTTGTTCATTCACCACTACCCCTTCTCACTTCCATTAAAGATCCTTGTCCCCTCCTGGATGTATTAATAAAACCATTACCTTCATTCACAATCGAACTACCGTTACCAACTATAATAGATCCAGTCGCATCCTTCCCAGATCTGGTATTAGAAGGTGCAACGACAACCGTAGGAGCACTCTAAATAGATTATAAAGTGCCGAAAAGATTATCTGTCAATGAAATTTGCAAAATTGTTTGGGCTGTTGGGATTTTTGGGATTGTTGCTGACTAAATAGAGAAATTGAACCACCAAACAATGATTGTTGTTGAGTTTGTTATTGTTATTGTTATTGTTTTTGTTTTTGTTTTTGTTTTTGTTTTTGTTTTTGTTTTTGTTTTTGTTTTTGTTTTTGTTTTTGTTTTTGTT
>JAULBU010034864.1:0-15710 GCA_032358235.1 Odonthalia washingtoniensis
CGGTCAATCCTTGTTGACTACATATCGTCAGTGTCTTCGGTAAAGGATGTTTGCTTCCAAGAGGTGGAGTTCCGAATCTACTCTATGTGTGAATATGGTTTATGGGGATGAAATGGAGATTTCGGTATGAAACATCCGTAGTAGAATACGTAATGTGTACTTTGTGCCAAAAACAGCATATTATCTTAAATGGGAACGGCATGTGCCAAAAAAGTTTAAATTTAATAAACGTTTTGACAAAAATGCGAAGAATGGATGTGGGCTCTGAAAATAAACGAAATAGTATTTATGTGACACACTGAACATTTCAATAAAATTTGTAATAATCTTAAAAAAACTGCAGCAGTTTTTAGTAAGACATTACATGAACAACAACGAAGTAAAATAGTGGAACAATCTCACTAAGGTGAAATGGAAGAAATGGAAAATATGATTTTATAAATACATATATTGGAAAGATGCGGGAGACTGTATTGTTACTTAAATAAACATTTGAAGTAAGTCCAATCTTTCTTGGCTGGTACAATTGGTGTTTCGCGTATTGTGAAAATACTCACGGCCATAGTCCAATTAGAGTTCTTTAGAAACAGCTATGACCCTTGTAGGCACAATGCCCAAAGTCATATAGTTGGAATAGGATGTTGCCGTTTTGGGTTTTGAAAACAGCTCCCATGACACATTTGGCATTCTTGGTTTTATCTCCCCTTTTTAGTCTTTTGTTTGTCCAAATAACCGGGTAGATAACGACTGGTGTCACTGTACCGCATTGCACAGAAATGTGATGGTACAACCCAAACGGAATTCTGGTCGCCTTTCTCGTATGTAACTTTTAATTCAATGTCCGCAGCCCATTTTCCAAAGTATTTTAACAGTTACCTCCAGGAAACCCCCACTATATTTTCTTGCGAGCTGACCTTCTTTACCCAAGTCTGTGTACACCATCGCTCCGTAGCAGAAACCGATTCATTCATTATGTCCGAAACTCCTCGCACTGAAAGCACCTACATCAGCTTCGCGAAGTCTAATTCTTTATTTTCGTACCGAAACACACAGAGCACCAGCCTCGAATCCAAGCAGGCACCTCGGATCCAATGTGTGAAAAATTGAAACGTACTTTCCATCTCATTGGAATATTGGTACATTCTTGCATTTGTAAAAATTGTATAGTAGTTGAATATTGTTCCAAAGTAGTGCAGAATGTAGTCTATGAAGGTTTGAATAGGCAAAAATCCACTTGGTGCCTTCCACATATCAACCCTCTTCCGTTCCTATAATGCATCCATTGCAGTTACATATATCTGCTGCTGTTGTAACTGTGGCATCAGACGTCAAATTCAATTCCAGAGTCAGTAGCTGACGTTCATGAGCCTCCAAAAAATACTGTCTTTACTGATCCATTCAAGATGCATCCTTTTAACAACCAATGAAACGGCGGTTTTTTGGAAGTAACAAACCAGCTCTAGCAACAGATAATGTTCCCAAAAAGATATAGATAACCGTACAGCCAACCTGAGATAATTTTGAAACCAAGTCCATCATCCGCCAAACATTTTTCTGCTCCGGACGGAGCATAGGTCTTCTCCCCTCGAAACCATTCTTGAATTAATATTCTTGTAAATAACTTCAACGAGCGGAATATGTGGTATTTTTTTCATGCAATTTTTCCAGCCTTGGTGGTTGGTAGCAATTTCCCTGACATTTGTTTAGTCTGTCCTATTGTAGAATTCCATGTTATCCATACCCGTACGGCAGAGGTGAATTATAGTCTCCGTCACCGATACGTGAGTGACTCTCCAAATTATGGAATCACATCCATATGTACCGGGGGATCTGACATAAATTAACGGTTGCCTCTCTACACTGAAAGATTTTTCATGCTTTAAATAATTTTCACTATCATCACTGTCACCTTCATCATCATAATCATTATCAACATAATTTCTCTCCGAATCCAAATATCGATACCAAGGATTGAATTGCAATGTACTGCAGAATATGTGACCATGCGCACTTGGAGCCATGACTTTCTTCATCAGTTGTATCATCCCCTTCATGTCTGTGGTTCTGGGAATGAGATACTCTGAATTTTCCCGACCCTGCTCCCTTATTGTACTGTACGGAGGATCTATGTAGGAATGGGAATGGCCTTTCCCTTTAGTGAAACAGCTACCTCAGTTTCGTGTGTCCCTACAATATTCATGAAGTCTACGTAGTATATTTTTCATACGGTTTCCATAATCTTGGTTGAAACACCCATTCCTTGAACATCTGCTGTTCCAAATTTCAATGAATGAGCGGAGTTAACCATATCCAGATCCATATCCTCTATTTATTCATTGTCAACCTCATAGTTTTCCCTGCGTTTTGGTTGTTTTCGAACTAGATCCAGCTGCTTCTGATTTTCTTTTCTTAACGATATCCTGTTCGAGACCTGATGTATGCATCCTAGTTTTATTCCATGTACGTTTTTTTGATGTGTCATCATGACCACAGCTGCTTGATCCGGTTGTACAAGTTTTGTTTCCACTTGGTAGATCAATTTATTTACTGGGAAGTATTGGTAACATTAATGAATATCCCCCCTCCACAAAATCAGGTAATGTAGCAAAGAATATGGAAAGATTTAAAAAAACATTACTTGAGATGTACGCAACGCATCTATGAAAGATAGATCATCCGGTTCAATATATTTTGTTGAACTGATGAAGACTTTTTGAAAAGGCTCCCATTGCATTAACTGCTTGTCATCAAGCTCATAAAATGTATTGTTCAAAAAAATCCGATAAAGAGGAAAAGAAATAACCTTTTATATAACGCAATGCTTTACCTTCAACGTTTCATCGGGACCACGCCCTCTTATCGAAGTTCTCAGACGAAAAGTGTACCACTTAATCAGGTATAAATGAGAGTCTCTGCTGAATGAGAGCGAATCCATTCCTAGCCCGGTCTGTAAAGAAAGATTACTGGCCTGTTCCTGTATAGAAGAATATGTACGGAAATATTGCTTCAGCCAAGTTTTTGAATCCACATTTCCTAGATAGCAACAAACACGCCTTCATCAACTTTTGCACACAAATACCTATTCTTGTACCATTTGTGGTTGTTGGAAGAGCCCTGACATGAACTCGTTGATTAGTTTCTGCTTTTTTTGATGTTTTTGAAACGAGGCAGAGGGCATAGAATGTAAAAATGTATTCGAAGGTTGTTGGTTGAGTCATCAAGAAAGTTGAGATAGGTGAGTTCTTAGGCACCGAAATTTCCACTGGACTTAAAATCATCTGATGGTGACTTGCACCGTTCAGAAAACGGACGGAAATGTGGAAATCGTTGAAATCTGTTTGGAAACATTGCAAAATTCGGGGGTTCGTTACGGCGTAAGATGCAACAGCAAAAGATGAACGAAGTATTTGTCTTGTTTTTTGCGTGCCTGAACATACCTAAAACGTGGTCTCTTTTTCATTTAACATTTTAGCTGATACCTGACTTTCTTCTTGAGTACTTGAAACATCCTTCCGTGACACTCTCTCTGTGACTATGTCCACCAAATTTTAGCCACATCGGTACTCGCGTTGTGTAGCAAACACCCATTTGAAGAACTGTGTGCAATCAAAGAGTGAGACTGAGATCTTTTCCTTGAATTCTTCAGTTCCAAACACCACTACCAGTGAAAGGAGAAGGCCACGGTTGAGATTTTCCTTCTTCATGCTGTTCGATGACACTTCGTCCTGGGTTGTTGGTGAATCGTTTCTGATGGGTTCCATGGATGTACTCTAGATGTATTTGTGTATATGTTTCCTTCAGAAACGGGTGCAATGTGCTGACGACTGTCGAAGCGCCTGTTGGAAGATGAATTAGGATATTGGTTGTGTGGGGGAAGGGAAACCTGGAATGGGTGTGACGGATGTAATTAATTTAAGCAGTGCACGATGGTATAAATGGATTGTGCAACGTTTTTTGTAATCCTGAAGTCGTTAACTGTTCGTAGTGGTAGTCATCCCCGCAGCTTGTATTGTATTGGAATATTATAATATAAAACTACCTGGCATATGAAACACAATTCCATCAACCTGGGTCAAAATTGAAATATTTATTCAATAATTATTTAAATAAAAACTTACTGTATAATTATTTGCATTTTTGATCCGTTCATAACGTGACTACAATGAAATGATTTTGGCCATGTAATGGGAAAATAACTATATATATATTAGTAAACATGTACGAAAATAGCACTGCACAACATTCTGGGAAAAAGGTTTTTTCTCCATCTACCTGGATGGGGAAAATGTTCAAAACATTATTGAGTAAGCTTTTGTTAAAAAACATTATTGCATATTTTTTTACATTTTCAGTCCATCCATGTGGATGGTGAGAAGAATTTTCTTTCAGAAACCTGTAAGAAAAACGTACTGTGCTAAATTCAGGAAAAAATAATATATTTTCATCCACATGGGTGGACTGAAAATTCAAAAAATTATGCAATAATTTTTAAATAAAAAAATTTTCTCGATAACTTTTCACATTTTTAGTCCATCCATGTGCATGAAAATTTAATAATTTTTATTCCAAAGTTTTATCGCAAGTAGTACTCGTCATATTTGTGGCTGCCAGCCACAAATATGAGCAGTAATACTATATCATTGATATAACTTCAAGTTATCATAACTGTATGATACAATTTGTTGCTGGTGTAACTTATTTCACCTAAAAATGGAACATCATTCCAATTAGTGGCTGACTCGGAGTAACTCCGAGGCTGAGTCAGCCAAAAATCGGATAGTAGCTGTATATAAATCGTAGATGGTTCAACCATGATGGTTCAACCATCTAAGTTTTATATTCTTCCCCCTACACTTGCTCCGAGTATCGACTCGATACTTCGAGCAACTTGGTGCTGAACAGCAATTTCAGGGGATTCGGAATCGAGTGGTTCCGTATATGCCAATTAGTTCAAGTAGGCTACATCCTGACTAATTCAGTAGTAAGTGTTATATTTGAGTAGGAACTTCAATACAAATTCATATGATTGGATTAATTCTGATTAATTCAGACTAATTTCTGCCATTAGAAAAGAAAAGTTTACAAATACTTTAAAAAGATGAATTTATTTTGAAATGTGATATACGGTTATGTGTCATCAAGAGTCATATTCTGGTAATGCAGGTATCTCAATGGTACTATCATCATTTCTTCTTTATTTACAACGTCGTCCTCTGCCCAGTACACCTGCCTCGTCCTCTGCCTCATCTAGATTTGTCTCATCAACTTCTGATTCTTTGTCACTATCTATCAATTTGAAACTAGCATCATGAGCGAAGGAAGTAGCATCACCCAATTAGTAGTCTTTTGGTACAACGTACACGTGGTACCGCAATCAATGACCACCATTGACCTGTACTCCTCCATGTTGGACATGTCCATGTCCAAAAAACACTGAATATTGAGCAATTTCAAGGCGTTTCATTTTCAACGCTTTCGTGAATCTAGAACGACTTTCTGCATCAAAGTTGAAGAACTCATGAGAGGAAGCGAATATATTGAGCGTACAACCGTCCTTTTTAGTGACCATCATAAAGAATCCGGGATTGTGACAATCCTTCACCAAAATATCGTTGTGTCCAGCATGTGCAGGACACTTCTTACCTGTCAGCAGGTAACGTTTACCAGTTACTGGAATAAGATCATTACTTGAACCACTACAATCTAATCCCACAAAAGTGGCCAGGCGGCTGAGCCATGCATCTAATGCAGCACATATTCCCGCAGACCATACTCCAGATTCATCATTTTCCATGTGACCTGGCAGTAGATCCAGAGTTGAAGAGTAACGGCAAACACCAGCATCTCGATCCTGAGTGTCGTATTTTTCGACAGAAACATTAACTATAGGATACCATAACTTGCGATTAGCTTCATTTAGATGGTGTTCCTCTCCTGGAACGGTCTCCTCAACAAATTGATGCAGATATTCAAAAGATTCTTTTAGTAAGGATTTCAAGAGTTTCATTTTTCCAATATCTTTCTGCGAACTGCGCATGGATCCACCATATCTGGCATAATGGAGTAGCCGTAGGACCACAACGCTGTGCCGATCCTCCCGAAATATTCTTCCGCGTACCCTTCGTTCCTCTGTTGTATGCTATATTCCAATATTCATTGTCATTTCGTACTAGGAACCTGTCCGTAGCCTGACGATATTCTTTCCACAATCACCCCATTTTTCTAAGAAACAACACATCCTCACTGCTGAAAACATTTTCCGCACGATTTTTCGGTGTTATCAACAAAGAGCCCACTTTGTTAATAACATCACCATTTGCTACATCATCATGAAATGGCGCACTTGAAGAAGAAGCACGCAAGCATGGAGGCAGTCTAGCGTTGGAAATGAGACCAACTTCCGTGATTTTTTCTTGAAATGTAGGCGTCGGATAACATGCCGGTGTGCTTGAGGGAGGTCATTTTTAAATTTACAATGTTCCTCTCCATTTTCCATTTCCTTTGTCTCTCTTCCTGCGGTATTCGGTTTTTTAGTCTTTGAAATATTGTTCTCTGTATTTCTTTTCTTCGATATCGGTGATCCTTGACTGCTAGAACTTGTTCCGCTCTCATCAATATTTCCATTATCTACTCCACTGTCATCTTCATTGTCTGTTATTTCTATTGCTGTTCCAGCTTTATAAAGAGCTTTTTCTTTGTCCCTACTTCTTGCTTTTGTCTGTGGTACATGAACAGCCTTTCCCAATTTTCGAGACTTTGAAGTCTTTCCAGACTTACTTTTCACCAGGTTGTAAAGCTTCTGCACTTTTGACAAAGTGGAATAAGTTCTTTTCACGTTTAAATTCCATTTAACACCACTTTTCTTCCTACTCGTGTAATTATGGCTAAATAATTTCATCTGCGTTGTAAACAGACGCCGATTTCCATTTCAGCCCCCTTCCGATGTTCTACATCCATAAGCATGAATTCATCCAACGACTTGATGTTGGTCATTATGTCTTACAATATGTCGCTGATACCATCCAGAAAGATGACGCATGATTTGTAGAACTCTGACGGATTGAAATGTGATAGTCTCTCGGGATTGGTGATGTACTCATTAGCCGATGAAACCATGTATGGAAAGTAAACTAGTTTAGCAGCCATTAATGTTTCGTCATCGACATGAGCCAAACTTAATGCACCCTTCGTCTAGGATTCACCAACTTCCGTGAACGACTTCATAATACCAATTATTGATGCACAATGAAGACATTTCTTGGTCACTCGAACAAAACGTTCATGATGAGTTCGACTTTTACCTTGAAGAAAATTTTCTCTCATAATATCAGTAACGATATCGGTAATCCGCGCATCGCGGAATGGAACGTTATATTGTGATTCGAAACTAACGGAGTAGTTGATGATGATTTGAACGGTACCCACAAAACCAAAATCTGCCCTCAAAATTTCAGATGTAAGGTTACTTGTCCGGCTGTGGTTAATTATTTCCCAATCGTTTGAAGTAATACCATCATTTCGGCGTAGTGCACAGACCCGGAAATGCTTGCGTACCCAAGCGTACTGGGGGCTGCTGTCTGCAGCCCCTTCAAGAAAACAGGATTCTATATGTCTCCCATCAACCATGTCTACCGTAAATCTAGACTTCAGGTGCCTTTTTCAATTCTTCCTCTCTGTCAACTCTTCAAACTTCTCCAGCCCTTTGTTCTTGCTCTGATTTCTGGTCACTTTTAATGTCATTTTACGTAACAAAACTCCTTGCTTCTTTATAGAATCCATGACGTCATTTAGTTGATCACTATTTATCTCACGAAGAGGGGTGTCAACATCAATCATTTGAAATATGGTCACTCATATGTCCATATCTTCATATTCTACCAAGTTAAACTCACGAACGACGATTCACGTACCAGATGGTGTATCCATCTGTTAATCATCAGCCTGAGATGTTTTAATTGTATTACCAGATATCTATGATGATGCATCTATTCTACTATACACATATGTCACTAGACTCTTCGACTTCCAGATGAAATATTTATCGTTTACCATATCACCTAGCAGTCTTGGAGCAGCAAACTTGTCAAACTATTGTAAAGGATACTTAATTTCTTTCGTTTGGGAAACAATGTGAACTTCTTTAGTAGCAACACGGTCTTCCTTTTCTATGCTTATGAGAGGTCCCATTTAAGTGCTGCTCCAGTCCATCCGTACTTGCCTCCCCTGCAGCACTGAATGTGGCCACACCACACATTACCCATGTACCATTTCATATCCCTTTCACGCGTACGGAATATCCTGATTCTAACCCCCGTTCCTCTGCTGTTTTATTCCAACTTGAATCCTGCACACGTTGCGCCTCGCGAAAACAAGCCTCATCGAATTCCAGTAGTCCTTGCATCTTATCAGTTTTGGTGTTGGTGGTAGTTGATGATATTTTAGAAAGAAAAGTACGTATTGGTGAAGTTGCAGGTTGAAAGTTGCAGATGTTCTTGTTGTATGATTGAACTGAAGTAGATGAGTGGTTTTTGATTTTTTTTCAATTAAAGGTTGTTAGTGACGAATAGTTCATAGTATTCAAAATACTGAGGTGTGTGTTTTTGAATTATAAATAGGTGGGGCGATTTGAATGGTCTTATGACGGAACGGGCGTAGTAACTGGAAATGGTTGTTCGGTTGAATTGGTTCTGTTGAATTGGAGATGTTGATAGTTCTTGTGATTTCTTCAAATTTTAAATGAACGTTCTAGACTCTGTTCAGATAAGATTTTTTTTGTGGAGTGGAAGATGTTCGTTTGATGTCAAGATTCCTACGTCAGACTTTCCTGCGGAGGCAGTCTGATTCTGAGCCCTGTTTGACAGATGCACGTACTGTAAGCAATACTTCAAAAGTATACACTTTATATGTACTGTGTTTCAATTTCTATCCACATGGATGGAATGTAAAAGTAAAAAATTATCCAATAATGTTTTATTGAAAAAAATTCTTCAAAAAATTATTGGATCATTTTTTACATTTTCAGTCCATCCATGTGGATAGAACTACAACATTCTTTTAAAAAGTTGACCAGCCATGTGGATGGGATTCTCCCATAAAAATGTTTCCCCCAGAATCTAGTGCAGTGCTTTTTTTCTTACACGCTTATTGAAAGAGAAATTTTACGTGATGGCCCACTTAAAAATTATTGTTACATTATGACTGTCTGGCAGGAAATTCAGTCTCGTACTTACTGTTTCCGCTTCGAAATTTAGAAATATATCGGAAAATAGGTGTGTACAATTGTAAAATTATCGTTACGAACGATAATGTATTACTGTTTCAATTTTTTTCGTTCAATAGTTCAACTATTGTGACCCTCTTTTTCCCCAATGGGGGGATAATTAGGGGATACTTGGGGTAACTTCCACTACAGTTCGAAGCTGAATTATCTTCTATTTCTTGAAAAAACTTGTTGTAGGAAATAAAGGACAATACTGTTCAATAGGACAATTAGACTGAATATAGAGCCAGTTCGATGATTTACTGGAGGTACGGTCTATTGGCAGTAATTTATCCTGATTATTATGCATCATCCTGTACTAGTGAATTGTTTTATCACGTTACATTTAAACATTTCTACTTTAATTGTACCCTGTTACATATTTAGCGATAAGCACCATGGAAAAGGGAATACAACATTGTCAATACAAAAGACATGGTTGTCTACATCTCTCCACTTCCCTTTTCAGTTTTGTAAGCACACTTCCATATGAAAATATGAGGCAACATGTAACTTTATTAACCGACAGGTTAGTACCTCCCAACACTCTTCAGCTGTCCGTATAGCACATGATGATACGGTGAGGGATGCAAGTTCAAGCATCCACCACGTCGGTTGTGAGTCAGCAGACCCACCTAGTGATATTGAACTTGAAGAAATGAATGTACCAGACGACATTCTGAAACAGGCGAGTGGAAAATCTTTGAACAAGTTTTGGTATCAGATTGCAGATGCTGTTGTCACTATCGCCACTATATCAAACGGTTCCAAACAAACATTGAACAAACTGCTTTTCCTAATACGTCAAGGAAAGTTTGATGTTTCCGGGTTAGCTACTACTTTGAAGAATGAAGCCGAATGCCTCGCTGTTGTGAACAAGGATTCCAATGATAACTTGGTATGTGACGGGTTCTGGTGTGACGTAATAAAACATATATGTACAAATTCCCAGCCTGTATTTTATAAAAACACGTTATTGATGTCCTGAAAAAGGAAGTATAACTGGCTGCTTAAACCGATATTTTACATCGACCAGTTCGTAAGGACACCGGGTGATCACATTAGAAAATTTCTCACCATTATAAACTGCATAGTTCAAATATCTGTACAGAATGAAGCGGCGTGGAGTAATGATGTCGAAGGATGTTAATGCCAATGTAATATGGGTGGAAGATGAAGGAATATATCCGCAATCATTACTTGGTGTGATACAACTATATTCCGACAAAACTGCGACAAAATTCAAAAGTAATGCTCTTGTTACATATCCCATCCACACCGTATTTTTAAACTTGGCCGCACAATTCCGGCGTTACTTCATCGGCAAAGGGTAAACACCTATTGGGGTTCCGCCCGTTAGATACCAATCCATATCAGCAGATGCCAATATGTCCAAATTATATGATAATGTCTCAATCCATGAGTTCAATTCTTCCGACACAGTTCCTCTTCTCGACAACGTGTCGTTAATATCGGCATCCGATGGGAGGGCTGCAAAAATTGATCTTCTGCACAAATCTTTGGCATATATACTATCAATGCTACGAACCCAGTCTAGCTCTGGTTTCCAAGTTCTCTCGAACAGAGCGTTGTAAAATTGTTTCCCGTTCATTGTGTCATATTTCTGTGACCTACTTGAATGCAAGGATACGTATGCCATCAGACATGAAACTTTGGTCAGAAGACCGTGTTATAGATGTCTGGAAACAATGCAAGATATGATGAACGGGTCAGCACTTTGTACTACGAAATATGGACGGAACGAAGAATGCACGTGAAGACAATCCGCGTCTAACAGTAGAGGCAATGGAATGTATGACTAGCGGAGAACGAGAAATGGAATAGTCTAATTAAAGAAGCAGACGGAATACTAGCAGATAGTTCTTCAGCACCGTGGAAGTCATTTCTAGAAGACATACACGGCATCCCAAGCGTGTTTCCTCAGGATTTTTATTCAATTTATACTTTTGAACCATTGCACTATCTACACCTGAGATTCTCCAAACTGGTTAAAAAATACTTTATCAACTACTTTTTATCGGAATCGATTTCACATCCTCGCAGTCCAATGAGGAAGAAGACAAAATTGTTATCATTGAAGACAAGCAATCTACGATGCTCCAACTCCATACTAGCTGCCATATAGAAGGACTACAAACTACGAGGTCTGCATATTGATTATTCAGTTAAGGAATCGCCCTCTCAATTGAATGGAATATTTACAACAGATGGGGTGCGCGGAATTCTGGAGGGGAAAACTACATACAGTTGGACATAGTTTTCCTTTCTTTGAAGGATTGGTGGATCGTTCTGCAGGCTATGATGAGGAGGCACCTCCAAAACAGGTTTGTATCGCTTATTCATATATTGTTAATGTTGTCATGTCCAAAAATATTACGGAGGGATGGTATGACAATAACCTATAAACACCGCAGGGTTAAATTTGTACTTTTACACAGTTGATGGCTGACACATTTGAAGATACTAATAGTAGTAGTTTATTCACGTTAAAATATCACCTTTTAGACCATCTAGTCACATATTTGAAGAAATTTGGAAAAATAGACATGCTTAATGCTGCACCTTTCAAACATTTCAAACTATTCATAAAAATGGCTTATAGAACAACATCAAAAAGAGCCGTTACAAGAATGGATGATACTGTTGCAAGAATGTACCCCACCATGAGACAGCTGCGCTCAAACCAAAGTTCTTCCAGGCTGGACATTAGTAATGATGAATCTATCCGAGATATGATCCCCCACCTTGTACAAGACGGGGAAACTGTCTCGTTGCATAACATCTTACATAGCTATGAACTTGCTAATTCAGTATCAGCCCCACCTTTTAGAGACAATTGTAGTCACTACTCGAAACATTACACTTCATTTTCAAATCATATGTGTTGAAGACCTTTGCAAAACTTCTGCGTGGACAGTTCGAGGAGAAAAATGTCGAGACAATGACAGAGCTATTACGTTTGTGAAATTTGGGTTCATGTTAGGGAGCTTTATACCTACTCTGAAACATTACGATGCAACACTTAACATAATCATATTTCACAGGAAGCAATTCTTTAGGAAATTTAAGCAACGAATTTTCGCTTCACACGAATTTGGGCGAGCAAGGCTGTAGGAAACGTTTTAGCGTTGATAAGAGGTAGTTCTGACAATGATCCGCAACTCTGGGTTTAAAAGTTCTCCTTTCGTTCCATGTCTAGCAAAAAATGAAAACAGATTCCAGGGAAATGGCCTTTGTCCAATACATGAAAGCAACATCTCCTGCAGACTCTGTTCACATTTCTCTGAATTTTGTTTGCCTTCATTGGTAACTGGCCAGAGAGGTGGAGTATTCAGCCTCACAAAGCAAAAAATCACACGGTGACAAACATAATAGTGTCACAGCATCAGAATGGTTTGGTATTGTTCCATTCGACACTATCGAGGGTTATGTCTACGTCCTGCAGACAAATTTTGCGGTTCATTTCTTATCAGATGAACTTCCATGACTCAACAACAGTTCTACATTAATCTTTTCTACAGAGATCCAACGACTACGAGGAAATTCAAAATGAGCGACTCGCAGTAAACTTCAGATGTTTAAACAATATATATCGTTACTGATGCACCATAGCTAATAAAGAAATTCCATGTTAAGAATTTGTATGATAGACATTGCACTCTTTGGAATTATATGGTTTTCCCCAAACTTTCCAAAATCATTCCTGTACATCGTACAATATCTAAATCTACATAAGATAAATAGATGTCTCATAGCAAAGATAACAAATCAAAATTTTCAGACTTCTTATAATATCTAATTCGTCCTGTTCTCCTTTCTCAAAAGTCTTTCACTGGATCGCGCAAGACCAGTGCAAGATCCACTGGCAGTGTCGCTACTTCTGAGACGATGTGAACTTCATTCAGCGCTTCTATCCGCCCTTCTTGCCTATTTATGTCGTTACCACCCACAGATGAGCTTTCAGTATCAGTATCACCCGGTGGCATGACTTCGTCGTCTGAATCTTCGTCGTACTCCAAGATACTACCGTCCCCCGCGCATTATTTCCTTTTCAAGATATCCTGGGCGTTCTCTATGTCGCTAAATTCAATTCCAAGCCGAAATTTTATTGGGGTGTTTCTTTCTAATTTCCTCCCAATAGCATATATCTTGGCGGCATTATCTATGTCATTAGGCTGAATTTCACGTAATTGGTTATTCATTCCCGACACATCATGCAACGGGATTCCAATTACAGCCTGGCCATGTACTTCCTCTTGTATGCAGTCATCTCCATTATCACCATCACTTGCTTCTGCATTAAATATGTCTTCCATATTTCTGATAGCCCCTGTTACGACATCGACATCACCAATAAGATTGATGGTGGACCACTCATTACATATTTCGGCACTATAACAATAATAGATCGTTCCGAGTTCAGTACCAATATATTTTTCAATCCATTTGTAATCGACTGTAATAAATACACGGCCCCGACTCGGGAGAACAACAAAAATCAGTCGCATTCCCCTCCATGTTCATGACGGAATTCCTTCTTCCATTTCATCAGTAGACAAGAACTGTTGGAGTTGAAATTCTTCTTCTGACCACATCGACACAAACTTTGCTAATACATCCAATAATTTGGCTCGTTGTCTCCGGAAGAGTCTTCCCAAACACAGACATGTAATTACTCTGCGTCCCTCCACCACGTTTTTCTTGGTCCTTAAGGCATGAAATTATGGAATCAATCCAAGCGTCAAACTTTGCAATTCTCATAATAGTCCCTTCGACAATACTGCTCGAATCAACATTTGGTATATAAACCAACATATAATGCAGTATGGGTACACCAACTTCATTACGGAACAATTTTAGCATATTCTCGTCGTTTTATTACTTCTGCGATCATCTTTATCCCCTTCAACAAATGACTGCACGTTGTTTCGTCCAGCCCGTATTGTTAATGGCAATTTTCCACAGTATGTCAACCTCGAAAGATCGGCACATAGACACCACGGATAATCATATAAATTGCGATTTCCAATTTTCCTAACTAACTTTTCTTTCATAACTAATACTTCCCTACCCTCCTCCCGAATATCCGTCGCAGATAGGCTGTGCTTGACACCACACATTCTATAGTCCATAGTATTGAATAGTATGTTCCGATCTGTCCTTTTCCGGTAGCTTAGTGTATCAGAAAGTTTCTGCTTTATCCTGGATATAAATGCTTTGTTATTAATCAGGGTTCCAATCAGCTATGTTCTCAGCTCAGTTGTTGAAAAGCATATATCCCATCCTTTATCTTTCATTTCTTCTTCCACATTAGTTTTAAAAATGTATAAATAACTTTCAGAGGAAGCCTAGTAGTACATGTTTCTATCTACAAGTACGGAGGATGGACAAGGTACTATACCCTTCGCACAAGCCTTAGTAACACACATAGTCTCCACGAACTCTGCACGTCATTCCTACAATACTTCTTGTGTTCTTTTAAAATGTTCCAGTTTAGAAGATTCCCTTCTTTTCCATCGTAATAAACTTGTGTCGACCTTCACTGCAAATCCGAGGAACTTTCTTGGTATAGAATTTCTGAACTTTTCCGTTCGGGTCCCTTCCTTGCTTTGTGCCAACTTCCCAATGAGCTCTTCGTTCAGTTTTAGAATGGCATTGTTTTCACTTCGCACCTTCACATTTTTGGCTTCAAGCATATTGTTTTGCGTTGTAAGGACTTTCTTCGCAGTGCCTTATTGTAATATATTTTCTTTACCATCTTTTCCTTCTATTTTTCTTCTATTCAAGATTACAACAACATCATCGAAATCAGCAGTAACTCTACTCAGCTGTCTCCTCAATACAACAAGTTCCCCGTCCGCTGATGTGCTAAATCGTGCTCCATATCCACTATCAATACTCGCTGTAGTTCTCCGGGAAGCCTTTTGCAACAACATTCGTTGTTGGACTCCCTCCTCTCCATATCCATCATCACTAGCGGAATATTTCGCGTTACTTCGAGTATGTGAGGAATTTGGTGATGGTCGTAAAGTTCCATTTGTGAAATCTGTTCCTATATTTCCTCTGCGTCCGTCTCTGCGTCCTTTTCCTCGGATACTTTCCCTTACCAGACGGACCGCCTTTTCACACTCCGTGCTCTGTCTTTCTCCGTCCCATTCCCAAACACGGAGGGTACTTCCAATAACAGTGCTTGGTGAAATTTCTTCATGTTGTGATAGTCCTTCAAACATCCCTGACGAACGTCTTTTCTTACCACAACTTTCCATTCTTATCAATTGTTGAAGAACGCAGAAGTTGTTCGACGTTGCTATTGATGACAAGACCAGTTGAATAAACAGCAATACAATGATTGATTGTGTTTTTTATCAAGATAGCAAAGGTCTCCAAAACTCCAAATTATACGGTTCGGTGCATGCATTACCATTCACAA
>JAULBU010034875.1:0-15709 GCA_032358235.1 Odonthalia washingtoniensis
GGGTTGAATACTAACGATCACTAAAAGGAGTGGAGGGTTCAAACTAAAACAAACATTGGAGTGGGTATCAGAAGTGTCATGTAAATTTCCGATGAATGTAGCTAATGAGATTGCTGCATTTCAAAATTTAATTCAGTGTGTCTAGAAAATAATACTACTATTATTACTTATAGCCCAGAGTATGAATCTAGCTGTGTGGTCAAGTGACCATAACAGACCTACAGCTAGATAATTGAGTAATGATACCCATTAGATGGCTATTGATGACTCATCCCATGAAAATTAATAACTTTTCTTTCATAATCTTACGGTCAACCACCTATTAACCATTCTGTGATGAAACGAACTTTGTTACACAAACTTCGATAAATTCATATTGTCCATGTTATTTTTCCTCGGCACCAGTTCTACCTAAAGAAAATCCTATCTGAAGATGGGTATCACACACTTTAAAATTTACTCGATATCGATCAAATTCGTCCGACGCATGTTGATCGATGAGCTAATTTTGTAGTGATCAGGGGTCATTTATAGGTCATTTATTCCGTACATTTGCGAACACACAAATAATTATGCACGTGTGATTTCTTTTCTCGTCGCCAATCATTCGCCACTCACAACTGGAGTCAGAAATACATGTTGAAACATAAATTTTATGTTGCCTCTAAATTTTTGAGCATCTCCATACCAGGTCTGCTCCATACGTTAAAGTTTGGGAATAACAGTTTTTCATTCAAACTGCAACCATGTATCCAAATCGTTTTTAAAGATCGTTCTTAAGATTGATTCTATAATAGAACTAGCAAGTTGGAAACACGTTTTTTCAGAATGGAAATAGCTATTTAATCGACCCCAAGGCCGATTATGATGAACATAGGCTTGTTAGAAAGCTGAGTTACTCTCTGTTGTTACCGCGAAGTCTTAACGTAAAACGATATGTTTCTGAAGAGTTATATTCGAAAAACGGAAATTCATCAAACTCCATTTGACACCTTCACAAGAATATGGGAAAAGTATGAGACTTTTTTCCATCACATGTATAAATATTTATTAAATAAGCCAATTGTTTGAAAGGATTTCATGTGTAAGATTATGAAAAGTACAGTTTGGAAGGGATAGCACGAAATCCTGGGAGCATGTGAGGCAGTAATTATATGTGAACATGTGACTGTCGCAACGTTTTATTTCATAATTACAGAAGGGGCTGGTAGGATCTACCTTACCCTGAAGATATTTTTCCGTGACAAACATTTCTGTCCTGGTTTGTCACGTACCTGCGGTTCCCAGAGAACCTTGGCCGCCATTTCCTGACAGGTGCAGTCGACACAGAATACACAATATTCGCCCCGTTTATTGCATGAAAAAAACAGTTCTCATTCTGTACCCCCATTACGAAAACAGGGGTACACCCTATTTCTTAATCACACAATTCTAAGAACGTGTTCAGAACGGCTGAAACATGCTTGTTTTAATATAGAATCACTCTTAAAAAATTTTTAAATTAGTGCGTGCGCAGTGATAGCGCCCAATGTTGATGGAAGTTATTTATGTGAGGTAAATTGGCAACTGACGGTGTTGATGAAAAATATATGCATAGAACCGTCTTGACCGGTTGTTGCAGGGGTGTGTAGTGAGAACTAAAACACTCTATTTGCAAATGGGCTAAATATCGACAATACTTGCCGTGTATGTTGGAATCAAATAAAACAGTTTTATTTGCTTGTTTTGGCCTAGCATTTAGATTTCATGCTGATTTCACATCTTTTACTCATAATTGACAATCACATAATAATATGATAGGTTCGTCTCTTATATATTATATAAGAGACGAACCTATAAAACCCGATCTCTGGGTTTTTCTGCTATCGTTATCGATTAAATTTTGTTTATCCAACTCAGCATCAGTTAGGCACTTTTTAAACTTTAAAAAGTGTGCGCTCAACAGTTCATAGACTTTACCGACCAATTACCATTCAAATCTAATTTGACATAATCTTTGGTTTTGAAATGCTTCAAGATAATATCATAATATTATTATTAGATATTGATCTTTGGATTTGATCCAGTTTTTTGCTTTTTTTTTTGTAGAGAGAGCATCAACTACTTCCAGGACTGAGTCCCATAAAATATGTTTTATAAACAGGTGTGTATAACATCCAGTTGGAGCATTGTACACATGTAACTTAAAAAATTTTAAAAAAATCATTGGTGTAAAAATGCATCCAGTTGGAACATGTACGAACATGTTCCAACTGGATGTCTAGAAATTGGACTTCGTACTTCATAATGGCCACAGACAGAGTACATCTTACGAGTTTCCGAGACACCAAAGGTTCTAACCTAGACGTCTCATCGATATGAAAACTTCACTAATAATCAATTCAAAGGGGTAAATCAATCTGCACATGCCTGCGATTAGTCCTCTGCGAATAGCAGAACACCAACATGCCATTAACAAGAAGTCACCAAATTACAAGTTCCAAGGAAAACATACAGAAACAATCGCATCAGCACCAAAGCCACCTTCAACTAAACTGCAGCAGGAAACATCCCGAAAAACGTCATTAATACCTCCTATCCACACTTCCAACCTCCATGACGAAAAATAACCGGCTAAGCCCTTTGAAAAACTATTCGGCACCAACGAACCAATTATTCCACCAACAATTAACGGTACCGTTATCCACAATCCTATCAGTCCTTACAGCACAACATTTGAACAATCCAAAACTGTATTATCATCCTCAGAAACATCAGAAGCGGTATCATCATCAGCCGTATCACCATTAAGCTAATAGCTAATGAAATTAGCCATTACATAATTACTACCAACAGCAGCATGTTAAATTAGTTATCCAGTACCCCAGTATAAACACCAGATTTATCAAATCCAACCCTTTTAACCTGCATCAATTCAACTCAAACAACTCTATCAGCAGAATCAGGAATTCCAACCACAATTGCACAACCTTCAACATAATAGAACCTCATTACATATACAAAACATTTTAGTCTAGAATGAAGCACACACAACATTCAATTCACCCCTAATTCACATCCGTCAAGCCTCAGTATAAGTTCCTGAACACGACCTTGGTAAGATATCAGGATTTCTGTAGTGTTCATTTTATATTAATGAATTGTTGATACACTTTGCGCAAGGTACGCATGTCTGTTGATCTACATTTATCGCAAGTAGTGCGCTTCATAAACTACCGACATCTCCAGCTTTTGTAATTGCACTGAGGGACCGTGTAGTTTGCGGTGATAAACATCTGATCAAGTAGCTTCTTGCAAGCTCTTTATTGTCTTCTTCGTCTTCCTTCTCCGTGATGGCCCCGCCTTCGCTCACAGATTCTACTTTGTTCATATTTCTAATGTTGCTGCGATCTGCAATTTTTTTGCGATTCGCTGTCATACGGTAATTGCTGGTGGAGTTTTTTCTCCACCATCTCTTTATAGAAGTTGACCACACAAAGGTTAAAATCTTGACAAGGATCAAACCGTTTTAGACCACGGAGACAGTACATGATTGTGTTATTGGAATCTGCAATCATTCTGTGATTGTAGAGGTTTAAATTCACGGATATGTTTTTTGTCTTTGTGGTGTGTTGATCTACGCCGATAGTCTTATGAGTCCATTACTTATAATCAGTTGTAATAAACGTACGGTTACTCAACTTTATGTTACTTAACTTAACTTTATTCAACTATCATATCCGGAAATTCCCAACATACGTTTTTCATTACGTTTTTCATTATTTCTCCCACATTTTCATATCCACATTTTCTCATCGCCCTTTCAGTCATACGATCATTTTTCCATGCAAGAAATTCATATTCCTCAATCACAACGTTTCAACTATGTTACACCTAAATATGAACAAAATCCATTCCATTGCACCTGAAACCTCATTTGCACTTGCGCCATACACCCTGAATCAACCTTTAACCCAACTTTTTATTTATTTCTGCCACGTGGCTTGCTCCGGTGCCGGAAATTACCATAACTCTTCTACTTTTGGCCTTCCTAAAATCCTCCACTGTATGCACTATGTAAATATATTACTGTACTGATTTAGTACAAATGACACTAATTAGGTAAACTCTTGAATTACAAAAGTAACAACAAGACTTCTGTAATTACAATGTATGGCAACATCGCACCAACTGTTACTGCTTTCGAGAAGACGACGGGATGTATCTGTTTCTCTGTTTAACTTTTTTAGTTCAAGATCGCTCCTCTTTTTCTTCCCATCCAATCCTAATCGCCATGTTTCCGACAACCGAGTTGGCATTTGCTGCTTCCCTTCCCTGTATCTCTCGCCCTCAATCAATCTCTTTGTCTGCTCGTCGCGCTCTTTCTCAAAAATCGTCCCGCATCGCCGTATCCATACGCCGTTGCACCCCATCGTGCTCTGTCGCATCGGACGATTCCCTCTTGTCTTCTACCAACAGTAGCAATAACGGTGAAACATCATTGACACCGCCACCACCCAACAAGTCGTGGGAGTTATACGTACGTCTTTCAAATGGCTTTACAAATTTGTTTCCGGTTTGGACTTTGATCACTGCTCTCACAGCATTAAAGATTCCTTCCCTTTTCACATGGCTTACTACCCCGTATTTCACACTCTCCCTTGGGATGCTTATGCTCTCTATGGGCATCACTCTGTCAGTGGATGATTTTCGTCGAGTGTTGAAACGATTTGGCGCAGTTGCCCTGGGGTTCATTGCATGTTATGCCGCCATGCCGTTGTTGGCATACGGCCTTGCAAAGGCATTCCAACTTCCGCCCGATCTGGCTGCAGGTACCATTCTCATCGGTGCTGTCAACGGTGGTCAGGCTTCCAATCTATGCACCTACATCGCCAATGGTAATGTTGCTTTGTCTGTCATGATGACCACAGCAACAACATTCGGGGCGATCATTATGACGCCACTGATTTCAAAGCTACTCATCGGGACTGTCGTTCCCGTTAACGCCGTTGGTATCGCCATGTCTACGATCCAGGTCGTTCTCATGCCCATCGGGATGGGTATGCTCCTTAATCGATACGCTAACAAAGTGGTTACAGCCATTCTTCCCTTCTCTCCCGTTATTGGCGTGATCGCGACCTGTCTTCTAGTTGGATCCTCTGTCGCTCAGTGCGCCACCCCCATTCTTCAGGCTGGCCTTTCTCTACAGATCCCAATTCTGCTGCTTCATTTAATCGGTGGTATTCTAGGCTATTTCTTGGTTGCTGCGGCGGGTTACGGTGAGATCGTAAGAAGGACAACAGCTATTGAGACGGCGATGAAAAGTAGTGCATTCTCATTCCTACTGGCTTCACTCCATTTTGGCTCTTATATGGTTCGTGTACCATCAGCAGTGTCTGTTGTGTGGATGGCGCTTGTCGGCTCGTCACTTGCCGTATTCTGGCGTTACATGCCTGTGCGTGCAAAAATCAAATTCGATCGCTCGATCGTCAAGCGTGTATCGAAGAAATCGAACGAGTCGTGAATAATTTCAACTTTTTCTCTAGACTTCTGAACCCCAAAGTTGTATTCTTTTTCTCAAGTCTACCATCTCCCAAGACTTGTGCTGAGACACTTTTCACGATCAATGTCCATGAATTTGTGTTGTTCAGTACCTGCCTTACTGCGTCGTATTCTACAAGTCGGCAGCTGTACAATTACCCAAATCTCACAGATGAAGGTACGCAGAATCGCGATAATAAATCTTTCCCTTTTACCAAATAAGAAATGCAAAATGAAGAATCAAGTTATCTCCATGAGCCCCAATCAAGAAATTTCAGAAAACCCTTAATTTTGGCCTGTTCAACATCGGTCTCCAACTCAACATCACCAACAGCTCTTTGAAAATAGTAAGCGTAGCAAGCGAGAACGACGGACACATCCACCGACCAGATGATGATGCATTGTTTCGTAATAAATGGCATAAGAAGGTTGATCAAGGGCGTCAAAACAAAAGCAATATTAAGAGCGCTTTTCTCCCAGCGAGCAATGCCTTTTCGAGCGCGCAATGAAGGGATTGTGAAGAGCCAGACCATCCAGAAGCCCAATGCCTGTCCGACGAGTGGGACATCCGGGTCCGCTGACAACACACCACCAGCAAGTGCAAACAAGACAGACTGCACAAGGAATACTTTTTTCAAAAATGGTTGCATAACCTGACGACGAACACGGGTAAGCTCTGTGCGGACGTCATCGAGACGGGCTTGTTTTTCAGACCGTTCTGGAGCGTCGTCAGGGAGAGTTTCCAACATATCAATGAGATCATCTTGCTCGCGTGTTAGCTGCAGTGCTGAGGTGGCGTCCAACAAGTCATCAAAATTGACGCCTTCTGAAGCGAGCTCTTGGCGCACGCGTGATGTCAACGTATCCTCCCCGCGCTTCTGCTGTTGTACAGATGGACCAGGGGTAGGTGATGATTCTTCTTGTTCTTCTGTTGGTGCCGGTGGAGTGGTGTTCATTTGAAGAAAGGGCCTGTGGTGACGAGAAGTAGCGGGCGTTTGAGGGAATGCCAATGCATTTGTTGAAGGGGTATGACTGAAGAAGTGGGAATTGCGCAGAGAGAAAGGCACAGAAAAGGCGGTACATGCGTGATGGGACATTGTGAGTGTTGAGGTGTTGGACCTGGAATCTATTTTGATGAAGAAGGAGCAAGCAATGGTGGATTCAAAATGATGATGGATTCAAATTCGAGCAACTCAGATTTTAATGTTCAAGTTGCCTCTGTTTAGATTGGCCCGTAGAGTCCACCTGAGCGACAATGAAACGAATGGTTCCGATTTTCAACGCTTACAGTAATCTATTCTATCTGTGACCATGAAACAAAGGAGTGAAGGTCTGGTAGGTCAAAGCGACATCAACGGTCACCGCAGTAACCGTGCCGCTAACCTTCCGTTCGCTCAATCACCGACCGAGATTCAAAGGCGAGATCAGAAACCAAGAATAGAACTGTACTGTAGATGGTGCTGGCCAATTGAGCACTAGTAAATGAAATGACACGTGTGCGCACACTTCCCACACTGTACAATGCAAATTTTTGCATAATCACAGGCCTCTCTACCACCCATTTCTCTATCGACATTCTACCGACTTTACTATCGACATACTATCGACATGCTCCGAAGTATCGACATGTGACCAGCCGGTCAACAGGATGTTTATTGCTGGCTTGACCTTTTTTTCAGAAATGCCGATCAACGTAAAACTGTCATTTGTTTCCAATTGCACTACCTCCATTCATTCGTCAGTCTCAACTCCAGTCTTCACATCAACATCCTGTTCCACATCCATTGTGAAGCTGCGGCTGCGGCGTACCCACCCGCGCACGCCACCATGTGTCACCACTATGGTCGATGGCATGCAAAAAATGTCAACGTTTAACTATGAAGAGGACAACGTAAAACCTGAACCGTTCGATCTAGACAACGACACAGAGGACCAGACTCCTGAGCTGGACGAAGTGTTGGGACCAGACGCCCCGGAACATGTCGTCATTGCTTACAATCGTAGCATGTTTCCGGACGACGACTCCTTCTCAAGGCTGGATGGAACTGTCGAGGTAACACTACGAATGCCTTTCGGAGTCATCATGGAGGAGTTGCCGTCTGGTCAGGTGTTTGTGGATGAGGTGCAGCCTGGAGGAAACGCAGACAAGACAGGTGCTCTACAGGTGGGTGACATTATTGTAGCTATGTCCTTACCGTATGGTTCAGTGTTGATGCCATTACCGGACGAAGATGCATTGGACGAGGTCGAGGCGTTTGCTAAAACTCGCGAGGGACAGACGATCATATTTGCCGTGCGTAGAGGTGGCGACGTTGAGAGCTTCAGGGAAGAAATTAGAACCAATTCATTAGGAATATCGCCGGAGAAAACTAAAATCGTACGTGATCTTGCTAAAACTGAGTGGTATCCGTTGCTACCTCTAGATGAAGACGAATCAAATGTAAATTCGATCCGGAAAATAGACAACCTAACGGAGATGGGAATCGACATGGGTGTAGACGTTGGGTACTCTCCCACACCGGAGGAAATTGCAAAAGCTGAGGTAAACGACGACAACGATTTCATAGACAGGCCTGATGACGATTACGCTGATTCCGAGGATCCGTACGATGGTGACGATGAACTTGGAGAATCGGCTGAATATTGGAAGAAACTGTATGAACAAGGAAAATAATCAAATGTGATCAAATTTAAACAAAAATCAAGATTTCAAAATTAGTCTACTATTATTGTCGATTGTTTTCATTCTAACTTTTTGTTTAGCTTAGCTTTGCTCGAATACTCGGAGACTATGCGCTGCAGCACCTCTTTCCCTCTAAACAAGTTGACGGCACGGATCCGTTCATTCGGCAAATGAGCTGCGTCAGACGATTGACCCAATGGCACTTGCACTAGCGGCGCCTTCAGAGTCTCTGCTAAGAATGTGAACAAAGGCATGCTTCCTCCCTCACAAACATACTCTGCATCAACGCCCCATACTTGTCTCACGGCACGAGCTGCAACTTGGAATTCTTTGCCAGAAGGATCGCGCAACCACCAATCACCACGGTTCACACATTGAACGTCAAGTTCGTTTGGCGATCGACGTTTTCTCAACTCGTGATGTAAATGGGCCTGCACCGCCTTTTCAATTTTGCTTGGGTCCTGGTCAGGAACGAATCGAATCGAGATTTTTGCTCTCGCGTGTTGCGGAACCACAGAAAAGAATCCTGAAGTGTTACTTGTTTCAACTGCCGTGATCCAAACACTGGGTTTGCGCCACCGACACTCAAGCACTTCCGTAGCCCCTTCAACCGTAAACCGCTGCACACCAGTTGCACTGCGGTACTCATCAATATCGAAATCAACGCTGTGAAGGCGAACGCGCTCAGCAGTGGAAAGAGGTCGGACATCTTCGTAGAAGCCAGGAACACAAACAACGCCACTGGCATCAACCAATGTGCCTAGTACGGTGATTAAATCGTTGATCGGTTCGAAAATAGCCCCTCCGTCGACGCCAGAGTGAAGATTCCGTCCTCCGCCCTTGACAGATACGAGCAAGTCGATGACACCACGGAAGCCATACGTCAGACAAGGCCGGTTCTCGCCTAACCACGTGGAATTAGAAGTTAAGATCAGGCATGTACGTTCGAACCAGTGCAAGTGTGACGTGACGCACTCACGGAAACCTGCATTGGATGCTTCCGCTTCCCCTTGCAAGACAAGCACAATGTTCACACCAAGTCCATTCACGCTCTCTTCCATCAGCTTCCTAACCGCAAATACCATTGCCATTATCGGACCCTTATTATCGGTTGTGCCACGCCCATAGAGGTACCCATCTACGCCCTTCATTTCCCATGGGTCTGTCTCCCATTGCGACAGGTCCATGGCTGGCATCACATCGTAATGTCCGTAAAATGTAATGGTCTCTGCATATGGGTCTGCAGCTGCGAAACGTGCGAGAACAATCGGGTTTGTTTCCAATTCCAATGCCATTGTTCGTGTTTCTCGCTTGGACATTTGGCTCGGAATGTCATCACGCAGTTCACTATACCCATTTCGTGACGATGTGTTGACATATTTCACACTCGCTCCCATCACTTCTAGAAATCGACCAATATATCGTGCGCCCTCCCAACAAGATTCGCGATGATAATCGGAGTTGGCAACGGTGGCAAATGAAATGAACCGTCGAAGCGCATCTTCAATTAACCGTTGTTCGAAATTGCGGGGTAGCATTTTACTAATGCTGTTCACCAAGCTAGAATGACTTGTTCCATTAGTTGCCAGCAGCATAGTTTTCCCGAAAATGTCGGTTCGGTCGACGATTGGATATTCACCATTTTCGATATCATGTTCAATCCCGTTGCTGCTAATTTTTCTGTTATCATCAGAATCCTTTATATACACTTTGTCTTCAGAATCCCCAATTTCCAAAGTTACAGAATCAGAAAAAGTTAGCGGTTGCATCATTGGGGGTGCCAACACTTCCTCATTTTCAACACCTGGAACAAGAGTTTCTGCATCATCAGAATCATCGTCCATTTCAGAGACAATCACACTGTTAGAGCGATTTTGCCGAGATTCGACATTTGACACCACCTCTTTGCTCTGTTTCCCAGAGGTGTCAGATTCCGGTTTTTCTAGGACAACACCATTCTCTTTACTTGGTAACGATCGACTAGACTCGACAACAGTCGAATCATAATCAATTTCTTCATCGAAGAGCATATTTCGCTCCGATTCCCTCCGTATGAGGTTTCGCTCCATAGAAATGATATCTCGGACTTGGATACCATCACAATTTGTTGCCGTGAATAAGCTATTGTATTCCATGCTCACACTACCTGCTTTCAGACCATTATCCCGATACTGACAAATGAGATGCAGAGTTTCTGCGTTCCATACATAAACAGCACCATCGGCAGAACCAGACACTAATATCGAACCTGCGACGGCAAGGAAAACAACTTCGTCCTTGTGTTTGCGCAGCGTCCGCTTGCAATTAAAGCCCCGGTCACCATCCCAGAGCCATACTTTCACAGAACAATCTCGCGACCCCGAAAAAAGCATGGTCCCCCGTGGAACTTCATACACAGCAAGAGCGAGGATAGCCCCTGCATGATCATTTCGCATCTGCACACAAGTTTCCTGCTCAGTATCCCAGACACGCAAGATTCCGTCACCGCATCCACTGCACAAGAAACGCCCATCCTGAAATGGTACAAGGGAAAATATGAACCCTTTATGAACAATAGTAGGACTTCCTTTAGGGAAGTCATATCCGACATCTTTCAAGCTTACCACTGGAGTAATAGTTGAGGACGTGTTCGAATCACAAAGAGAGCCATTAACGTCATCTCTGCGCATGCGGTTTGTTCCGTTATTCTCTGTACTTGTTAGCCCTTCTCTTATATCTCGGATAACACAGCGAAGGCCAGCGTCTGAAAATCCAGCAAATACACGGTAGCCTACTCTGGCCAAGGAAATAATGTTGCCCATACCATCGCAACAAACATCAAAGGCACGTTGAAATTCGCCAGCTCTGCTTAATTTGAATACTAGAACCGTTGATACACTAGTACCACAAACTAAAAATTTGGTTTCGGAATCACCCAACAGCGATTGAACAGCATTGCAGCCTGTGATTAGTACGCTGTGCTTACGATTGTTCTCCATGTCCCATACGTGCACATCTCCATTGTTGGTACCGCTACAAAGAAGCGAATCTAGCACTATGCAGCATAATACTGTACAATCGGGAATCGTAATGGATGACCTAACAGCAGCACCTTCTGCACAGAAGACGGTCTGCTGAGTTGATGAATGAGGATTGTTCAGACGGCTCCATGAGGTCACAGCAGGCAATGTACCCCCTTTTGGTGTACGTGTCGGTGATAGAATGGTGTCGCGCAAATGTGAACTACGATGTTCCATGCGGCGTGGTGCAGCGCCAATTACATCAACCTTCTTGCCAACAGAGAGCGTTGCAAGAATTCGTGAAAATACATCGTCGGGTTTTCCAATTGGAGCAGGCCGTAGAGCTGATAATAGAACATGCATAGATTTTGTGACAACAATACAGAAGTTCCGTGGTACAGATACCCAATCTGAACGACTTTCCGTAAGCGGCTCAGACGAAACAATTGTAAGCGTGGCCCGACGATCAGTATGTTTCATGACGTAATTTCCGGGGGCGCTGCCATCCGACTCATAACTGTTACCAGACGCATAGTACAAACTTGCTGGAGAAGCGTTTGGATTGTTCAGGCTGATAACGTAGCGTGTTGCAATAAGAGATTCCCCATCTGACAGAACAAAATTAAGCAAAGAAGTCTCCTTAATATTCGCTTCAAGTTGTGCACGTTCGATGATGCTAATTGTCGTTTCGAGGCAAGTCCTCAATTTGTCGGGGCTTTGTGGAGCCATAGGATCTTCGAGCACGTTTAGGAAAACAGCAAAACAGAGAGCGGTGTCACTGCATCCGTGAGAAACCGCAAAATCAAACGGGGCCGTGTTCAATTTTGACAGCAAAATCCGGCGCAAGGTGGAAAAGCCTCCAAGACCACCATTATGCATGAAAAGGTAGCGGCCATACTTGAAAGGATGGCATGTACTTTCAGACACATCGAGGCCAGCAGATGCGGCGCGTACATGAGCAAATAATAGGCGAGTGAACAATTTCTCAGCGATGGAACTGAGGTTGGGGTCGTTCCAGGCCGGGCGTGCCTGGCGATAAACACATGGAAGTGGATCAGCAGAATTAGTTGAGTACCAGCCCAAGCCAAAGCCGTCCCCATTGAGATAAGCTGGAGTTGAGGCGTCACCAGTCATCCGTTCTCGCGCATCGAAAGATTGGGTGATAATAGATCGTGATGGGCGTGTTACAAGGTCAGCGGCACATATCTCCTCGCCGAAGAAAGCACTAAGTCGACACATGTTGATGTTTGGGTATTGAAGTCAGGTTAGTGTCGGGGGTGGTGGGAAGCGGAAGAATGATGACTGGGGTGTGAAGTTATAAGAGACAAATTATGAGGAAGAGTAAAGAAGAGTAAGTGAGATTAGTCACGGAGGATGGCGCAAACAGATCGGAGACACGTTCATTTTGAGTTCTGCTCCCATTGATTGACGATATGATAACACGTCGGCAAAAGCAGGAGTGGAAATGACTGATATAAATTTTTCGAAAAATTAAGAAAATATATGAAAAAATATCGGTTTTGCGTGAAGACATGGATATACTGTACACTTCCGTTACTTGATCATTACGCAGAATCTACAAACTGTACGGTTGTTTGTTTTTGCATCATAGTGAATTAGCAAATATTTTAGGAGTCTAATATTTTAATGTTTGTTTTAGGTTTAAAAACCTCCCTTGCACCCATCCAACCTGATCACATCAACTTATTTAGAATCAAACCAGCCAGCCCGTGATCCTTTGAACAGTATATCGCAGAATCTACAAACTGTACGGTTGTTTGGTTTTGCATCATAGTGAATTGGCAAATATTTTAATTTTTGTTTTAGGTTTAAAAACCTCCCTTGCACCCATCGAAACCTGATCACATCAACTTGTTTAGAATCAAACCAGCCAGCCCGTGATCCTTTGAACAGTATACCTTAGTCTTTAGTCGCGCCCTTTGCTAAGTGTAGTCATGGTATTATATCAGCGTTTTGAGTCCACACAGAGCATGCAACAATGAACTCAGGCCTGCTTTCAAATTGTATCCCCTGTCGTCTATATCCGCACACCGTTAATATCTATGCGACACTTTGCAATCGCCTAGAAAATGAGTCTGCAAACGTCATCTGAGTCTTTTTTTTATCCCTTGTATTGCATAATAACCCAGAAACCTGTATGACCATACTGTTTTCTTCAAGAAATATTGAAAGAATGTTGCATTGTTAATCATTACTGGTACTTCTTTCAATAGATATAAAGTATATCATCTGATTTTAGAACACAGTTGCATTTTTATTATATGTTCAATATTTAGAATCAATATTAATTGTGTTGGCAAGTGAGAGCCAGCGCACGATGTCTCCGGAAAAGGTCAGCAACCCATTTACCCTTCCATACCTCAAAATAATGACGCCTCTTGCCTAGTAGTCCTTATGTACGATCCATGTATTTGTCTGTATCTATCGGGACCGGTTGTATGTATATAC
This sequence comes from Odonthalia washingtoniensis, assembly GCA_032358235.1. Classification (NCBI taxonomy): domain Eukaryota; phylum Rhodophyta; class Florideophyceae; order Ceramiales; family Rhodomelaceae; genus Odonthalia; species Odonthalia washingtoniensis. The sequence goes on from JAULBU010034875.1 coordinate 13,672, forward strand.
GGCAAGTATCTGTTAATTGATAGCAGTATTGAAAAATGTTTAAAACCATGACGGTGTTTATGGTGGGGAACCTTTTTAAAAAATGCTTGTTAAAACAGAAGAAATACTCCAAGTTCCTAGCTATGAGAAGGTCGTCGGTAAAAATTTAAAGGGAACTATAAGCTGTATCTTGCCATTTCTACAGTTTCTAATAAATAGCTGTGAAACTCCCATGACTCGTGCAAATGATTATTTCTACCTTAGTCATGAATCGAACAGTTTTGCTCATTTCTGCTCGGACTCTAATATCCCATACGGAATTTTGAGCAGCTTATTCAGTGTTACACGGGGTCCTTGCCACTCACTCGATGATAAATATGATATCATCAAACAAAATCGTCAATTATTTTGCGTTTACGTGAGAAAAACGGTGCAAATGTCTTACCATGTTGAGTTTCTGTTTTGAAGGAGGATGTCCAAGCAGCCTTTTGATGTTTGAATTAGAGTGTGGTAGAATGTAAAATCGTATATGATCAGTTTTATCACCATTTGGTGCCATGTACGTATAGAACATACGTTCAGTGTTGTCACATGATATTTTGAAGATGGCATTTCTCGGGTCTGAGCGATTTAATGTGTTGGAATATTGCTTAGTATATATTCCGATAATAAATGGTGATTTAAGTTCTACCAAATAGAATTTAACCTGTGTTGTTACGCTTTACATGTCCGTCGTAAAAAGCTAAAACTCGCTACTGTACCCCTATGGTTTTCTTAGATGTACATATAATATAATATATGATATGATATGATATGATATGATATGATATGATAAAAATTGAAGATATCCCCAATGCCTGGTTTTAAGGATCCATATATGGATCACAACATTGTTAATGACACTAGTTCCCCAAAAATAGTTTTTTTATATTTCGACTTGACAAATGTTCAAATTGAGACTTACACTACAAATTTGACGAGTCTCAGTCCCATCAGACATGTGTGTAAAACATGGCAGGGGTGTGAATGGAAGTAAATCGGGATAAATCGGAGGATGTCAAAATGAGTTGGGATCCCTACATGGATCACAAAATAATAAAAATTATTGATTTTTCTAATAAAAAACGGGCCATAACGGAAGGGAATCACTCAGTTGGGGCGAGCTCTTCGTTATGGACTGGGAGACGTTTCCAAGGTGTCGTCACTATCGGTCTCTTTCGATAAATTGTCAGCAAGTACATTGTCATCACCATCATTTGGTCGAGACGGTACTGGAGTTTGACTATGCTTCAAATTCGGACTAGTATGCCACAATGTCCAACAACTCTTAAGAAGCCCAGCAGATGTCCGCACACATAAGTTGGTGGAACAAATATTACACGAAAACGTAGTGCTATGTTCACGTCACGGAGGTACTCCATTAACTTCTTTCTTATTTTGGCAACAAAGAACGCAGTAGAAATAGCCACCCTGTACTGGCTTATATCCATGAACAGATAAACGCAACAGAATTCCATCTGAACTATTAAAAAATGTTAAACGATTTCTTTTTCGGTTTTTTTCCAACATTTTTAGTCTTTGCTTTTCATCAGTTGCAACCTCAACAGCATTATTTGTTTCTTCTGATGTTGATAAACTGTGTAGATACGATAGTATCTCTTTTGATGCGTCAAACATGTAGTCTGCGGTGGATTGCACTTTGTTGAGCGCATTTCGAAACTAGTAGAGTCCTTTAAAGTTATCAGGGGAGGTAAGAAGATCACGCCGACTGAATATTCTCCAGGAAATAAATACATTAACCCAAAACAGTTTTGATAACTTGGGAAGCCAATTTTTGTTCCCACTGAAAATGTGATGTTGATCAACGTAAAATTGCTCTCTGTTGTGTTGCGCCGTCTACTCCTTCTTTTGTATTTTAGTAGATTGACTGTGTACCATGCTTTAACAACTTCAATGGAACTAATGGACCATTTTCTTTTACATGTTCATTTATTATGAACCAGGATTTATGTCTGTCTTATCATTTCGACAATATCAGCTGAAACACTTTGTGCTGTTA
>JAULBU010034886.1:0-13656 GCA_032358235.1 Odonthalia washingtoniensis
AACTAAGCGGCGGGAAGCTTACCGAGTAAACTTGGGGACTCTTTCTCCGCAGCATACCTTCGAGACAAAAAACGGTTTACCTCTCCACAAAAACGATATCTAAGCGACATCGACCTCCGACTCCCGTGAACCAACACGCAACAATTACTTGGAGGCCCACAGAAAACTGCGTACAAAAATGATTACCGCCCGCTATCCACTCATAGACGACGAAAAAACCACGGTCAAATTTATAATCAAAGGCATCGTAAATCATCTTTAGTATGCTTACCTAACACCAATTTGGTTAACAAATTTACCATCATCTTCCTATGCTCCAGCCAGATCAAGCAGATAACGTCAACAAAATCGACATACCCGTCATATCGCTGCACTCTAAAAGCCTGAGGTACGTCAATGCCGGCTGCCGTCACACAACCATCATCTAGCGCTGAAGGTAGATGATGGTTGCGTCCTTTTCCTCACCCCTTTTACATTTTCTGGGACTCTTCAATGTCCTACACGTAACAACATGCTCGTGCATATTGCTACGTGGCAGCAGCACAAGATCTTTCACAATTTATTCATAAATAAACTATTCCAGGAGACGAAACAGAATGAAGAACTGACTTCTTCTCCATCGATCTTCAGAGTGCTCACTTACCAAAACCCATAAATGAATAGAAAAAGTCATTTAATGACTATTTTTGCATCGAATTTTTAGTCTTTATTTTTTTGTCATTTCAGTCTTCAAATTTTGGAAGAACCGTTTTCCTTAAGAAATGAATAGAAATACAGCGTTTGGTATCCTGTTAAAGAACATGCAAAATACTATAATTAATTGCATGCTGCATGATTGTATATATTTAACTTCTCTCCTCTTTCAGAAAACAATAATAATTAAAATACGTACCCCTCGATGTACAACGATGAAATAAAAGGACTATGCAATCGGAGATGTGGAAAGAGCTATTGGATGGAGAAGAAGGATACTGAACAATGCCATGATGTTAGACATGGACATTGTCGCAATCTACGATCTGCACAAGAACTTGAACGAAAGAACTACAAAACTACTCATTCACAAGAGGAACTTTAGAAGCGTAAAGTTCAACCTCAATGATTGTTCAGATGCACAAAGCTTCAACGACTTCAGATTCCCGAAAAATGAGGTGTACCGAGTAGCACGAATCATCAACTTCCCGGGAGGGCAGACGGAACGCTGTGGATATTTCTGTGACCAAATCACAGCCGGATGCATAGTAATGCGTCGATTGGCTTCACCGTGTTGTTGGCTAGACATTGAGATGACGTTCGATATGAGGGACAACCCTTTATCTGAGTTGTTTTTGGAAACGCTGGAAGAATTCATAGACGCTTACGGTGATATTATAACTATAGTATGTTCAGAATTGTAGGTTGCTCATGCTGAAGATTACACGAAAATAATACATGATAATGGTGCTCCCATTAGTAATTGAATTGAGTTTATAGATTGTACAAAAACTGCAATGCAACGTCCAGGAGGTTTTGGAGAAAACCAACGATGTTGCTACAGTGGAAATAAGAGGATCCATTGTCTGATATATAAGACAATCACCACCCCAGATAGGCTTATATTTTTCCTTACCTCTATGGACATGAAGTGGGTCTTAGATATGAATTGCCTTTTCATCACCAGAGTGACCTCGACGCTCAATTGAAGGAGAAAATACAAATGAACAAAATGAAATATTGCATTTATAGTGATGCAGCCTATGTTCTGCGACCTTGGATGCAGGTGAAATATCCTCGTAGTATTGCAACACCTGCACAGAAAATTTATAATGTCGCCATGAACGCTTGCCATGTCACCGTCGAGTGGTCGTACAAAGACCTCAAACAAATGTGGCCTTCAAACGACTACAGGAGAATATTCAAAGTGAGGAAGGCACCAATTGGACTTATGTTCGAAGCATCCGCTCTTCTATGGAAATTTAAAATTTGTCCTGGACAAGGTGAACAAACAGCAAGTTATTTCAAATGAGATCCCCCACTTTACAAAACTACTTACATATTCACATTATTTAAAAAAACCTACATAAAATTGTTTGCAATTGAGGCAAAGTCCAAAGAATTCTGCTTCCGTTCCTCTATCCTACTCCTCCTTTCTTATATCCAAACCTTACTTCCTTTCTTTTCTAATTCCAGACGCGTTTGATCTAATTTCAAGCGTTCAGCCTCTAATTGTAGACGTTGAGTCTGAAGTTCCTCGAAATGTGTTTCCCGTTCATGTCCTATCGTGTTTCTTGCAGCTTCGCGATGGAAAGTTTTCTTTTCTAAGCTGAGACGGTCAAGTTCCATCTTGAAGCTTTTTCGGCATTTACCTGTTCTTGCCTAATGTGGGAATTAAATTTGTCGTTATCATATTCGTCGGAGTCCTCAGAAGAATTTATTTTACGAGAAGGGGGTGCGATCCTGTTTGATGTAGTACGTTCAACTGTCCCGTTCATTGCAGAATCTTTTTTTGCCTCACCGTTCTCCCGGAGTCTGTCGTTCAATTCGGTTTTCTCGTCGCGTTCTACGCTTCGCTTCTCATCCATCTTATCAACCGCTTGGACAAATTTGTCCAACAGTACCTCTCTTTTCCCTCTGGTTTAAATAATGCCACTCGCCGTTGCATTCTCTGTGAAGGCAATACAGTGATCTGCTATTATATTTTTTTAGCGGTCCTTCATAATTTTTCAGTTTGGAATAGTGGTGTGGTCAAAGTAGGTAAGAGGAAGAGACGAAAGTAATAATTCAATAAGTAAATTTTGTTTTATCTCTCCGTGTTCTGCGAGGTGTGCGTCAGCACAAAAGACTCCTTTGAGACGAAGTTTGTCCAGTGTGTTTGTGAATCTCATCCTTCTTTTCCCAGGAGTAGTCCGTAGATTTGGCTTGCCATTCGGAGTATTGGTGGGGGCATCCAAGTATCCATCTGGACTATTATCCCCCAACCAGACACCATCCCCGTTCTGCGATAATTCTGATGCTTGCCGTCCCCGCGCCCTCATACCAGCCATATTCTAGTTCTGTTGAGCTACGCACCAAAACCCGCGCTTGAGCGATGTGCTCCATCCATTTCCTCGTTTGTTATTTGTGTTGTGTCGAATCCGTGCGAAATTTGAGAGGAAGGATTTGACAAAAACATTAAAAGTGGTAGGCTTCCAGAGTCTATGAAGGAAACCACCATCTTTTTGGCATGATGTAAACTCACGCCAATGTACATACAAACGTTTATTGCCAATTGGCTAATTTAAAATGCTCATAAAAATAAATAATTTCCAATTTTGTACTCTTAATTTTATAGTGAATCGGCCGTGACTAATTCGGCTTTTTAATGAAATAATTACTCACAATATGACAAAATTTTGCATTTTCACCGACACGTTTATTTCTTGCACACGTTCTTTTACTCATTTTTAGTGAAATGAGTCTACCAAAACTCACTATTGTGTTGGGATTAAATAAGAGCACACCATAATTTTTCTTAAAGCCCAGAAAGATAAGTACATGACATGTGTACCTAGGGCCGTTAATACCAGTGTGGTTGAAAGTTTACTTCAAGTTCACTTCATTGTTGCTTAAGAAGACCCATGAACACCCAGAAATAAATCTTTAAAAATCTTCATAGTTTCCTAAGTATGGAAACACATTGCACTTTTCCATTCGAAACGAAATGGACTAAATACTGAAGATACTTCCGAGTTCTCGTCAAAAAAGCTAGATTTACTAAATCAAATAATATGAAAGCAGTTTAAAGGTTCTACGGAAGGTTTTAGGGACATGAGTTGTTTAGTGATTACCAACAATTGTCCAGTTGAGCTCTTAATTAAATACACAAAATCTGCGTATACGGTAAAATGTTTTAGAAGTACAGCAATTTAATTGGATGTGAAAATTAATTATTTTGGCACATGGTTTTTTAGCTTCTTGTTTGAATCAATTATTTCATGAGTTTTTACCAAACAATGCAAAAAGTTTTAAAATGGGTGTTACCAGCTTTCGTAAATATCACATGGTTCATGAAAGATATTGCCAATCGTGGTTATCCAGCTAGTCTGTAATGTCAATTTCTGTCGGACAAGCTGTGGTTAGCCAGCTAGTTTTTGATTTATTTACGTCCAACGTTGATGGTAGTACTGTCACATGCAACTTTTCTGCATGTCCTGCACTTTTGTCTTTATGAGCTCTCACTTACACGAAGTTCTTGTCTCATTTGAACCAACCCACCAATAACCCTTTTTCATTTATGTTTCGCAGCCTAGTTCTTGCTTCTGTCTCAGCTTCAATTATACATATGTCTTTATCTTATCAGCGTAGATACTGTGCGAATACATTGTGTCCCCTCATCCTAGTCCTAGCTCAGCTCAACCTAAATAAGCAACTATCTACTAGCGCGATAAACCAAGAGCCTGTAACGCTACTCTGACACATCATGCTCAACAACCGCCAACTCTAAAAACTTTTCAAAGTTATTGGCCCAGAGACAGGTCCAATATGCTTCCATCCCGCCTTCGATTTTCATGGAGTACACTTCTGTGTTTACGGGAATGAATACCTACTTCCAAGCGGTGAATGTGTATGGATGTGCCAGGGAACCATTAATTTATTTTACCGATATGAACGTTCTCATTCGGCCATTCGTAGAATGGACATTCAAATATCGTAGTTTTTCCCCAGGCATTCATATTGTCAAAAACTGGTAATTTTATGTAGGCCAGGAATTCAGTGTTTTGTAGTTACGTGCAATTGCGACAATTAATCATAAAAAATAATGTGGGCCCAATTTTGGTCATTGCTGTCACAACTTTTTAATCCAATTTTATGAAGACAGTGATTACAGTAGTGCGTGTATGACCGCCAGCAATACAAAATATCTCAGAGAGAAATACAGAAAATGAACCAGCAATGCAATTACTGTAGGCCATGAATGCCTACATTGAAGAGCTAAAAGAGACGCGTTCACATTTACGTGAGAGATTATAAATGTGACGTGTCCGTTACATGATTTATTGGGCAGGTTCACATCAATGATGCACATTTGGCAATTGGAACCAATTGGAAATGGAAGGGATTTTATAAGGATATGATTCTAAGTACACATCGGCGTGGTGACAACTTGAATATGTATGGTACATATTCAACATTGAAGTTGGAGTTTATAAATGTAACGTGTTAGTTACGTGATTTAACGGACACGTTCAAGTCAATGATGCACATTAGGCAATTAGATTCAATAAGGAATGGAAAAGATTTTATAAGGATATGATTTTAAGTAACGAACGACGTGGTGACAACTTGAATATGTATGGTACATGTTCCAGTTGTCAACACGTTGTTCGGTGATTTATAAAAACCCTTTCACATGTTCAGATTACTTTTACGATAATTTGAAGAAGTGAAAGGGTTCTCATAAAAATAATATTTAACGTGCATACAATGGTTATAAAATGTCAATTTAAGGAAAACTTTGCATCAGTTGTCGAAAATTTTGTATCCCCTTCCTTTCCATGTCAAGAATTCTTGTAACTACCATCCTCACAAAGTGCGGAAAGGTAAGAAATCGTTTGAGTTATTAGTTATTAGTTGTTAGTTTTTTAGTTGTTAGATTTTGTCTTCCCTAAGTGTGGAAAGGTAGGAAATCGTTTGCGCTGTTGTGGAGGTTGGGAAGCATAACATGACTTTATGGCCCTCGCGAGATCGTAAACGCTTACCTACTTTTAATATTTACTTATCAGTTTTTGTTTTCCCCAAGTGTGGAAAGTTAGGAAATAGATTGAGATCTTGTGGAGGTTGGGAAGCAGAACATGACTTCCTGGAGCTTGCGGGGTCGTAAATGGTTATCTACCTTTTCATATTGGGGTAGAATGAACTGTAGAAAGAACTTGTTAGATTTAGTTATTAGTTGTTAGTTTTTCACTTTCCCAACTTGAGGAGGGGGAAACGTAACCTATTTCCTACCCTCGCGCACTTCAAGTGTGTAAGGGTAGGAAATAGGTTACGTTACGATATAGTTCACTGTGAAAACGGAGGCACCCGTACTACAGATGCATCCCTTTCTACAGTGATTACCCTACCTACCCGTACATGATTGTGAGGAACAATCATGTATGGGTAGGTGAGTGTGGTAATTTTTTCAAGCATTATTTGTAGGAAGTGGGGAACAATCATGTATGAGTAGGTGAGTGTGATAATTTGTTCAAGCATTATTTGTACGAACTGTCCATGTTGTGTTGTAGTAATCGCAATGCCTCGTTGCTGAAATAATAATGAATCAAACTAGCTATTGGAATGTTATATTCTCAGAATGACAGCCTGTCATCGTACAGTAACATGTCAGGCTACCATTCCGAGACTTGTGACAAGTATTAAAGTATATGTTATATTCTCATAATATAACGTAGATGTTATTACTTGTACCATGACAGACTTTCAAGGCATTGATAGTATGTAGTAAAATAATTTATATCAGTGTACTCATTGTAGTTATAGTGATAAGTGTTTAATGTAGTGTACATAATAAGAGACAATTTGAAGATAGAATGAAGGGAAAAATGAAAATAAAAGTACTACTTGTCTTAAACGTGATAAACATGATCAACAACGTAATCAATGAAAAGTTCTTGACTAATTTCAATAGGACATAAAGTACGAATCTCCAAAGTTTTGTACGAAATTGTAGCTGCATCAGTTCTCAACTTTCTGTTTTGCACGAGAGCACAATTTGCAGTTCTTGGATTATTCAATCTGTCGTTAGCCGAAGCTTTATCTCCAGGGAGATAATGTCAATCATTAATGTATCTTGTAATGAATTAAGGAGCAGCTACAATCCATGCTTTATTTTTCGATCCATCACTTGCCATGAATTTATGTGAGAAATGGGTACCGTATTTCAGAAATTGTGCCCTAGATGCCGAGAGTTAACCCTCGCCATATGTTTTTGTAATTGATTGTCTTCAGCCGATATTTCCGTAAATTATTGTTCCATAGTAACGACCAATGAGGAAACCTTCATCAAATGTCTTTTCTGCAAAAAATCCCAGACCATATTCATCTTGTTTGATTGTGGATGGTTTCAGGGAAAAACTTAGTACCCCTGATTCCATTGCAAGGAACATATTTGTAGGCATTCCGTGAAGGACTTGCTTCCATGATATTTTCCACTTCACACACAGTATGGAAACACCGTTTTTATACACAGATGAATCGCCAATGGCTCGTGAGATGAAGAGACGAACGTGCTAAGGGAAAGTATGAAATGTGGGAAGTCCAGGAGGAATATCGCATACATCCCTTCTTTTTAAAGAAAATGGAATCCAGCTCTCTCAATATTGTTGTGTTGAATGTAGGTCTTATCCTGTGCCTTCAATGTCGGATTCATCGTTGAGTAACTGAAGAACGAAAAAATTCGACCAGTTGTGTCCAACAGCATTCCAAACAGTTATCATCAGTATCGCCACCGACAAATTTCCTATGTTTTGGAAGAAGCATACATGAAATTTCTAGAGAAAATGTACCAGCACATGGATCCACAACCAACTCACCAGGATGGGTAAATTTGAGGATAGTATCCATCATCCATTGTCTTGAATTTTACTCTGGTCGTAGCATTTGTATTCGACCGGAAGATTTCCTCTGAGATGAAAGGGATACCTATTCGTTGATGGGGACCCTTGGGATTTTATTCATTTAGTTACATGTTCCGGGATGAACAGAAGTAATGAACCCGAAATGACTGTATTTTATCCTTTTCAAAGCGTGATCCCATACCATACCATACCATTCTTCCAGAAGTGTACTGCATGCTCAACCACGGAGAGATGCGTGAGACGGGGTGTTCTCGGATCTGATGCATAGAAACCCCTTGTCTTCGTGTAATAGAGCGGTGTTCCCTCCACACTGAAAACACTTATTTCAGTCTTGTATCCTTTTCCAATTTATCATCTTTGGGGTTTTCCAATGGGATTAATTCTTTCTTCGAATTCATATGTTGAACCCAAGAAGAAAATTGCATTGCCGAACAAAAAATATGCGCATCACTTCCCGTCGTCAAAACAGATTCCGATAAATCAACCAATTCTTTCATGTCTTCTACGGTGACCTGATCATGATCTGAATTTGGATAGTCGTTGATTTATCTAATCTTGTATGGAGGGTCTGTTAGAATGAAATGAACATTATCTTGTAGAGTCTGACCCACAGCATCTTCATGTGTGTCAGTAAGGGACTGAAAATCGCAGTCATAGCAGCAACAGTAATTCTGGATACTTATTTTCAGCACTTCAATCTCGTTCAATCCCATTGTAGTCAGCTTATCTGAAGCTGCTGGTTCGACATTATATTTACCCTTAACTTCTGGCGGTATATCCGAAGATTGATTTGGGGATACTTACATTTCTTTGTTGCCAGAAACCTTAAGATTTATTCATATTTATTTGCAATTGTTCGGAAGACGGTGAAAGTTCACGCTTACCATTATTTGTTTCCTTTCCCCCTGAAGGCGAAATGTTCTCATCAACGTCTACGATAATTCCATAGTGTTACTAACTGGAACGGATAAGTTGATAGGCTCCGAGACATGACCAGGTGTACCATAAAAGCATTGCGGCAATTCCGAACTGTTTCGATCACAAAAGAAAAGTTTCATCATTGGAGTTGATTCCATGTTTGAATCGGGGTCGTACAACAAAATTTTGAACAAAATTTTGTGTAGGTTGGTAAAAAATGAAGATGCGATGTAACGAAATGCTGTGTCCACTCTGTTTGTTCTATTACATGCTTGTTCGGACACCAATTCTTTGATAGTGACTGGTTCATCATCTGCCGTAAATTTTGTTTCTTGAGTAACTGGAGAAAATCCTTCGTTTCTCGTAGAAAGAACTTCGAATCTGGATTTTGCTGAGTTGTAGAAGATGTACGGTGACATCATTGTACTGACTAGAGGAATGTCGATTGATGTTTCCATTCTTGCCCACGCCTTCAAAATTGTTTGACAAACGAATCCTATTCTAGTACCAGTGAAATGTTTGATGCTGAGAATATTTCTATTGCGCGTCTTAGAATTTTTTCTCGACGTTGTTTCTGAGACAAATGAAATGCTGTGGTAAACGAGGAGACCTTCAAAAGTTTTTGGGATAGACATGTTGAATGGGTTCCGTATTGGTCTTTTCCCAGTTGACTGGATGACCATGTGAACGAATGTTGGACAAACTAAGAATCCATTCGAAGTGAAGTTGTCGGTGAACAAGTCACTGAACAATTGCAGTGTGCGTTAATCTTTACAACAATATGTGTATATGTAGAGAGACGCACGGGCTATCTGACGCACTTGTTTGACGAACTGGGACAGTGAAATTCTCATCAACGGTACGGAGGAGAGTATAGTGTACTTCCTGGATGTAGCTGAAGCTTATTTTGGAAGCCCAGAAAAGGGAACATTTGATGCAAATGTCTTCTATTGGCTTGGTAATAGTTTCTTAACGTCTATGCAGACATTGCCGAAAGAAATTTGGGGCGGTGTGTGTGATTAACCAGAAGAAAAAGTTCCTACGACAATGAAGCAAAATGGACGTTGTCATCCCAGAGAAATGAACGAGGAGGCAATCTATTCATGCAATCTTTTGCAATCACATGAGACTTTTTGTGTATGGTGTTGGACAGAGGTCTGGAAAACTGGTTACTCGTGTAAGTACGCGCCATGACAGACTTGTCAAGAAAATAAGGCAGTATTTTTTCAAAGAAAATAATGATAGTGGGAATGGAGGAAAGAAACAAGAGGAAGGGGTGTCCATGGAATTCCTCCAGAACATACGAGAAGCAAGAAAATGCAACGAAGTGAAATTATTGACCTGCAGAGTAGTGATGAGGAGGAACATCGAGCAAAAAACAGAAGGCAAAGGCAAAGAATCCCATGTTGGCTGACATGGAAGAAAGAACGCCAGAGATTGAGGCATCGACAAGTAGTGGAAGGTTAAATCAACAAAACGAATCGTTTTCTTGCTAAGTAAACATCAACAAAACGACTAAATATAATGGCGAGGCCCTTGTCACGATCTTCCGTGGCAGATTACATCGGCTCTTATGATAACAAACCGCCTCGAAATGATATGCCACCTGGATGTAGTGCTATGTGGAATAGACTGAACAAGAGGTGTAGAGATGTAGTGACCATTGAAGAAATGATGCAACACCGAAGACACGATGTAACAGAGGATACCGTCGATGGAGTTACGAGAGAGAGTAGAAGTATTGACACACGGGCGAGAAAACTGCAGATTGACAGGACGGACGGAGAAGGCAAGAAAATAGTGGATGTAGAAATTTTATATGATACGAAGACCCTGCTGAAGTCGTCAATAATCCAAGATTCTCATCGTGCGCATGTATTTTTACGTATGTTCAAATAATAGCATTAAGATATATGGCTTGGATGTCGGCTTCTTACATGCAAACAGAACATATGGAACTTTGCATAGATGACACAGAATCGGAGAAATGGTTACATGCAAGAAGGAATGTTGAAGGAAGCTGTAGACTTGCTTACTTCTGCATGAAGAAACAGCAATTGGATAGTGATGGGTACCACCTTCTGGAGAGTATCCTTCACAGAAAATTGGTGAAATGTTTACTGAAATCCAAATATGGTTTCCGGGCGAAGAGGCGCTGAAAGATGAAATAAATGGACATCGTTGGAGTCCAATTATCAACACTGGTAATTCTAGAAGTGACGAAAATGATAGAAACAATGGCTTTGGACGTTACTCCAGTACAAGAAGTATACTTGAAAATGAAATGGAAAGTCATCGTGACTATATATGGATAGATAAACGCCGTGCTGCACTGGGCTTCTAGATTGGATTGTTGTGCGCCTTGTTGAATTTAGATAAAAATTGTAAATGGCCAACAAAAATTTTAAGCATTGAGGGCCGCTTCCTGATCACTGGTAAGTATTGTCGGCCACAACATGGTCACAATTACTTTGGCTTCAGGGAGAGTGGTTCCCTCGGTTACTTCACAATTACAACTGGAAATGGAGGTGTATCTCTATGAATAGCTGATGAGTCCCATCGTTATGTCCATTTAAGACAGTAGGAAAAGGATAGAATTGAAAGTTGTTTGGAAATACATGAAATGAAAATTACCCACAGTCTATTTTCATTGGAAATGGTTACGTTCAGCATACAGGGGCAGTATGGAATGGAACAGGAGCACTGAGGTATTATATGTATATTATCCCGGACTGTAGCAATTGAACGATGCTATTCATACGCATAGGGGTGCAGTTTTTGCCGGAAAGGTCAACGGCTATCTGTTAACACATCACAAAGTTCAAGCAGTGCTTCGAGTCTTGGTCATAGCAACGGAGAACCCGATGAAAGTGATGATAGAGGTGACGATGAACCATAAAGTATGGATGATTGGGGAACGACAGATGTTGAAGATCCATCGTGAGGTTGACAATTACTCCTTGAATGAAATTATATTTGTTTACCTTGCATGTCTAAATTTGTTTCTACATGTATGCTAAAGAAATATGTACGTTTGTTCTCAGAAACGGTTCTAGTTAATTGTGTATATGTTCATGTCATTTATTTTCGATATCATGTATTTAATACAGGCTGTCATCTTACTTAGACATTGCCGACAACAGAAAATATGTGGAAAGTTTTCCTCCATATGGAGGCAAAACATTTGCAGAATTATTAAATAATGATTTTTTGTTGCAAAGTATTAAATATTTAATTTCCTGCAAAAAACGTTTCTTCCACATGGAGGCCGAACATTGCAGAAAATTTTATAATTGAATTTTTACAACAGAATACCAATTATTTAGTTTCCTGCAATTTTTCGGCCTCCATATGGAGGAAAATATTTACATATTTTAAATTGGAACATGATTATATTTTTTTGTTGCAACAACACAGTTCAGCTCGAGAAAGAAGAAAAAGGAATATATTCGTCCTTATAAAGGGCGGTGATGGAAGTAGTCTCACTTACTATATAGAAAAGGCCCCTATCCTATTCCATACAAAACAATACCATACTATGGACAGGAAGAATTTGACTTTCGTGCAATACATGGAATCCACTCAGCCTCTGGAAAATGTCGATAAAGGTATGAACTGAATATGCCTTCTATGGGCTACATCTGATGAGGTTGACTACACAAGACATGGCGCAGACACAAGTTCTGTGGAACCTATTTTAGAAACAGGAGAGTGGTACGATATCATTGATTTCGATACCATATGTTCATCTGTACATGTATTGCGGTTAAATTTCGGAATTGATTAGTTCACTCAACAGTTGCCATGGCTGAGGAAACGATTATACATTAATCTTTTTTACAGTGACAGGGATTCGTTCAGATCTCTCCCAACTGATACTGAAGAGGATGACGGAGATAATTACCCCATGTAACATGGTCGTATACATTATTTTATTTCACATTACATGTTCTGTCATTCCAAATCTTCGTCCGTATTTCCATTCAATTCATTTCCTCCTTCATCTTCAAATAAAGTACTCCGTGCTGGTCCTTCGTTGTACGGCTTTCCAAGTTTATTAATACTTTTCAGTCAGATGCTATTACTGCAATGTAGCAGTCATGAATAATTCCGCACTGCATCTGCATTCCGATGTACCGTCGGAACCAGGTTGATTGTACAGATATAGAATGTTTCTTCGGACTTGACGTGGTAACAATTATTGTGGCGTCACGTTCCATTTCTTTGAACATACGTTCTTCCTCTCCCTTTACACATTCCGGTACTTCCAACTTTTCAGGGACCCATTCTTTTACATACCTTCTCATTTTTCCGATTAACTGTTCCGTCGCCAGTTTTACATACTTTGAAAACATTTGGTTGAATTATTTCTGACAACTCCCACGATATTCCTTCAAAATAAGCAGTTTGACACAGCTACAAATTAACGCAGCTATGCGAGGAATACTCATTACAGTCCCTTCCGCAATGTCCCATTCTTCTTTATCCGGGATATATCCAATGAAGTCATGCAATACCGCAGGACCAATCTTGTTTCTAAAGAGATTCAAAATATTTTCATCGTCGTCATGTTGGGCAACATAACGTTCAACAGAACTGCCGCATTATCGTAATTGAATATCTGAAAGTTCCGCAGTACGCCACCATGACATGTCTAACAAACATTTTCTATTGGATTTCATTATTTTTCTCTTCGCGACAGCAATTTACACCTCCCTTCGTTCCGTTGCACCGGATTCCTTCAAATTGAATCGAGATAGTAGAGAGCCATAGTCAAGTGCTTCACAGAATCTGTCTTTTGCAGCTCTTTTCCTTCCTCTACAAAATTCAGATAACAAATGTCTCAAATGCCCCTCTACAGTACCAACTTTGGTAGCTCTTCAACAACTTCATCCCTCATTTCTTCTGTCCGATATATGTTTACGCTTTCACCTAATGGAAGTTCAGCTCCAAGTAATGAACATATAATATTTTTCTCGCTGTTGATGGAGGGGACATATATGTTGTTTTCACTGCAGAGAAAGGTCATGGGTGTTTGTAAAATCATTTGAACCGTCCGGCCGTTTTATGCAATTCTTCATTACAACGTCTGCTCTGTTCGCCCTGTTTCTGGTATTTAGCTCATCATTTGGGTCAAATTCACACA
>JAULBU010034897.1:0-15701 GCA_032358235.1 Odonthalia washingtoniensis
GAAACAATCGTGTTGAGAATAATAAATTGCTAACTTTTACTTGGGTCCGTTCCATTACTTTGTAATAACGTTGATGATGCGGAAGATATTAGTAGCCGATTGCAATGGACCTCTACAGTAGTGTACAGTAGTCAATAGTGTACAGTACACTGATGATGAGTAAAATACACTGTTGAAAGTTAAGGCAGTGGACCACCTTTTTCCGTACGTCACTATCAACGGCTCTCTTCATTCCGTTCCTACAACGTAATTGCTGCACGGAAACATGAATGGCATAGGCAGTCCACCCCAATGTGTCGTGGGAGACTGTTTGTCACAGATAAGCAATTGCTTATAACGACATTTCTGGTATTACTAATGACGATTTCCCACATTACTGTACCTTTCCTCCAGTTTGTGCATCCTCGAGCTTCAACGGCCCGGACATTGGCAATGTCGTCCATCCATCCACAAATCTCCACAACCATTCTTTGTCGTGTCCCATTTCATTATTATTTATTTGTTTCGAAAAATGAACGCATCACGGACAATACAAACAGATCATCGAAATGATCGCCCCACCGTGTTTCACACTTCCTCCTCCTCCTGCAACTGCGATGTGTTATCCATTCATGACCACTTCATGTTGTTTCATTCCTGCGTTCAAATTTCAACATGCTTACCATCGCACTTGTTCAGGCATCCAGTCAATGTCATCACATCGAAAACCAATCACTTGCACAGCACCATCCAATAAACCATCACTAGCAATGAGCCATCATCAAACCTACCGAATAAATGGAGCGTAGCAATAGCAGCATCGGCAATACATGCACTTCACGCAACTGCGATTTACACAGTACCTACGACATTACTGCGACCATTAAGAGAGTCTCTGAACCTATCATTATCCGAAGCCACTCGTCCACTTCTATTATATCGAATCCTGTACATAATTGGATTGTTCCCCTCGTCCTTTCTACTCACTAGATTCGGGGCACAGAGATCAGTACGTCTTTCAATCGTATTAGCTGCATGTTTAGCACCCATGTTGGCATTCGTTACATCTCTTAATCAATTGATGGTATTACAGGCTGCTTTCGCAGTCACAAAATTATTCGCAGGTCTCTCCCCCTTATTACTACTCACAGTCTCTGCTTTTGCCAATGGTGAAGGTGTTGGATCTGCTACTGCTATAGTGTTATCTGGTTATTCTTTTGCTGGTTTCTTAGCGCCTGCTGCAGTTGGCGTGTTGAGTCAGTATTTCGGATGGAGAGGTGCTTCTCTGACCATGTCTTTAATATTTGCTATTATTGGCATACCTGCGACATTTATATATTTACGTGACAGACCTGTTCATCCTTCTTCTTCTTCTGTAACCAGCATGAAACCAAGCACAGTAAAACGGAAAGAAAAACAAAAAGTTGTTACATGGTCATATGCAGCTGTTCTAACAGCAGTATCGTCATTTTCATTCTCCATGCATATAATATTGGATCATTTAATATTATTTCTAACGGATGACGTCCATTTAAAATTCCATCATGCTACACAATTCCTATCGCTATTAAACCTGATAGCATTAATTTCAAAACTTATATCAGGACCATTATCAGATAAATTTGACAAATCCGTCCTAATAACCATGTACGGAATGCTAGGAATTATGTCAACTTTCTTCCTACTTAATCCCACATCAATTACATCTAATCTCACACTTATTATGATTTTCACCGTGCTTTACGCAACTAGTTATTCCGGTATTTTCAGTACTACTAGTTCTATTCTGCCCGAAATGGGCATGGAGCACATGACAGTCAGATCGAATTTAAATCTCACTGCTCTTTTCACCGCTGGTTCCATAGGTTCCTAGTTAGCTTCTAATGTCAGATCTTCAACTGGTAGTTATTTCATACCATTTACTTGGGAGTCTTCTTTGTTTTGCGATTGTTGTCATATGTGGCTTATTTCTTACAGTTCGACGACGCTCTCCTAAACCGATAGTTACTGAATAGTGACATGTCTATGAAAAAGCTGCGGAGCGGGCTGGGACGAAGAAAGCGTTACTTGGTGAGAACTTCATGGGGACCATGTACGTTTAAAAGTTGAAAAATGACACCAGCAATCTGAAATTCTATATAAAATCAAATTTTCTTCTTGTACATGCAATAGTATACCAGCCGTCACTGACTTCAACAAATGTGCCACTGTCCTGTCCGTACCATCGCCTCACATTACGAGGGAATCCATTTGTTGATGTGACGTAAAACGAGTCGGATGGCGGCGACCGTCGAAATAGAAACTAAAACGGGGGTCACGGCTCCCGCTGCGCAAATTGCGAAAAAATAAATAAATATGGAGGTTGCATTCCCCGATCCTCCAGGCGAGGCTTGAACTCGCAACCTTTGGCTCATAAGACCAATGCTCTTGCCGAGTAATGAAGGTGAACCGATTGAGCTACTGGAGGCGTTGGCTCGGTGGCGAAAGAAAGTAACGTAATAAACGACACTGGAAGGTATGTGCGTACAGAACGCACACAGTCCGATACCCACCGTTCCTACAGCACGTGGCAAATTGTGAGAAAAGGATAAACATTTTTTTAAAACTTGGGTTTTTTAAAAAAAACTCAACACCCTAACTAGATATGCTTAATTTTCTTTTAGTCAATTCCAGTTACTGTAGAGAATACAATTTACCATCGCGTCACAATTAAATTACAATAAATTTTATCGATAAATTTTTACTCTCTACAGTAACAGGAACCTTGGGGAGCTGCCCTTACAGTATGTATTTGCCAAGTAATCGCGACTGCTGAGATCGGTAATAATATCCGCAGCATTCGAGCGCAGAAAGCGGGAGAAGAAGAACCGTGCAGCCGGAGTAGGGAGCGTGAGAGTATCAACGTAATGATTGAAGAGAATATTCACGTCACTGTGGTTGGAGAGGCGAGGCAGCTTTTCAATGGCTAGCCCCACCGCGTACGCCACCGGTAACCCGCCGCTCATCAACGTCCGTCCCGTAAATTTCATCCCCAACGGGGTCGGAACTTACTGTCCTTAAGTCGATTTTTCGCAAAGGAATTGAACGTCGACAATGTGATAGATTTTCCCGGTAGACTGGGACGCTTGAGGGTCGCCGGAAAAATCCAATTCGTCCCCGCAACGCAACTCTCGAGGAGACGGACCACCAAATGGCGGAGCAGATCACCCACCCCCTCGAGCGGTATATGTAACGTCATTCTATTAACCATGCCGGATTCTGAACCTTTCAAATGTTTTTGGCTCGAAGTTAATAATGCCGACTTGAGACACTGAAGTGCAAACTCCACAGGTACCGGCAAGCTACTGCTCGGAGGACCCCTTTTTGGGTCGTTAGAAATCCAAACTGATATAATCAGCCTTTATGACTGTGACGAGGGGCAAGTCCGTGTGGTCCACCAATATGGTCCGGCGATGCTGGGCCGAGCGAGCGAACGTGTACGGTTGGATGGATTGGTCGCCGATGGGGCCCGAGTCGGACAAAATGGACTAGTTGAAGAAGATATTTTTGTAGGTTGCCGATAGAGGGCATGATTTAGAGATGCTGCTGACGCATAAAAAATGGACCCAATAACGTTGGTAGGATATGCGTACGTATGAAACAAAGGAGACAGAAAGAGGGAGAACCGCCATGATAGACTCTATCCCGGCTCTAAATAGAAGCATTCCTGCGCTCACAGCCTCCATTCCAAACAGAAAGGCGAACATCATCAACGGAGGAGTAAAAGACGGTGACACGTTTAACACACTGGGTAGTGTTAGCGGTACAGATGTACCTATGGATGGACGGTCCATTTTGGGGAAAGAATAATGCCATGCCCATGGACTACCAACTGGCTTCCCGGAGGGGAGAAAAATGGTAGTGGTAATAGTATCGACTTAAAACTGGGAGGAAACAAATCTGGAAAGCCGTGGAAATAAGAAAAGTGGGAAACTTTGAATTTTAAACGCTGTTGGAGAAGCTGAGAGGTCGTGGAGAAGAGAGCCCAGGCGGTCGAATATCACCTTTGGGATAGTCCGACGGACTAAAGTTGAGGACGGATGGTAGATGTATAGCGAATAGAGCCAAACCGTGTCGCTTAAGAAATTAGTACGTTTTGCGCAGTTCAGGAAGGATACGGTGAGAGATAGAGACGTCATATTTCGCACTACATTCACTGTCACCATAGAATCAGACACCAGCATAATGGGTAGGTTAAGGGAATGTACGAAGTTTTGAATTGAAAACAACACCACCATTACATCCAGTTCATTGATCTGGGTCCCTTCTCGCCTAAGTTAGAATTGAATTGCCCCCCACCCCAAACCCCGCCTCAACCCCCCATCTATACGTCTGTAAACATATATGTAGCCAGTTTTCGCCAAATCTAACGTCTAAAGAATTTGTTTTTGTAGAGTTGGGACCAACAAGTAGGTCGTTCATTGATGAATGAGAAAGACGGTGTTTCTGACGTGGGGATGGTGAATCTGAACGGAAGGTTGAAGGATATGTAGCCTGGAAGATGGGTGATGAGTAAGGCAGCGGAAATTGGGGTCACCGACCATTAAATATCGAAAAGGCGCAGGCGAGCGTCGACTAGGGCGGGAAAGACGGAGTTAGCGAGACCAATGAATGCGCAAACGCTCTCACGGGAGGATTTCACCGGTGTGTTGATGCATGTTGCCTGATACGGAGAGTCGCAGATGTAAGCTTGCGGAGATTTGGTGGGATTAGCAAAACCTTATGGGCCACTGTGTCCGCCACAATTCCAATGATCTCCAACATTGTTGTTCCCGTAAAAGTTGATCTCGTAGGGTGAAAAAAGCAATAATTGACGGAAAAGATGGGCCACAATTACTACTAACTTTTCCATGTCGCGCACTGAGGAGACCCCGGACTTGGACAGCGCTTTCCATACCCGAAGAGGTCATCCAAATATGCGAACATCAGGTGGAAGAGGAAGAAGATATGGAAGAAGACCAACCGACGGATGGTTTTTTGAAGACCCACGGTGCGATCTTCAGTACGCAGTTCCAACACAACGGCATGAAGATGTAGTGTTGCACCATACATGCCAATGGTAGTTGGTATTGTCTTAGGAGGCGGAGGTGATACTAGCACACGGATATTAGTAATAGCAGTCTTTGCAATATGCCTCGAAGATGGGGTATCCCGGGTTCAATAATAGCGCCAGGTAGGAATGTTGGTTCATGCAAAAGTTACGATCCTCCTTCGCGTCGTTTAAGACACTATACTAGATGAAGAGACGGTCCTTGAAGCCGCTGATAGTTAGGTAGTTACAAATGATGGGAATAACATTCCCAACAGTCATAATTCGGCCACTTCGTCGCCGACGCTTTCGGAGCATAAGTCATTTGCAACCACCGCTTCACATCCTGAAATTAGAACAGGTGATGCTGTGATGTCAGTTGGTAGGACGTACAGTGTTGGAGCCGCGAATTATGCAGCCAAGGAAGTTGAAGTACGTATCACAGTTGGAAGACAAGTCAAGGCGAGGCCCCAATATCCGACCACTTCACATGAGTGAGCCCCACCTTGACGTACGGGGGAATCATCTCAGCAGAAGGGGGAATTGGGAGGGAGATAGATTGGGCGAGAGGAAATGGGATCTGTGGATGAGTTTAAACTTTTGTAGTCGTGGTTGGCGTTGGAAGAACCCCAGTGGAAACGCTTTCGTCCTCACTCCTCTGGTATGGGCTGGTACCGGGCTCGACCGGATGAGTGAGTAGCAGATTTGATTGAACGTATTTTCTCGATTTCGTGTACCTAGTCATCCCACTGGGTAATCCCGAGGGGGGCTTTGAGGAAGGACTCGAGAAAAGACGAGTCTGCACTTAGTGTTGAGACCTTGTTTCTTTCACAGAATTTAGTAGCGACCGACCAGGAGCTTGTACATGCCAAACTGTTACAGCTGGAGGTAGGGTACTATCCGACCTCTAGCTCTACCAGTAAGGCATCTATAGTATTGATAGTATTGCGGCGAGCCCGTGTCGGAAGAGTTTCTTTTGAAGAAGCGTAGCCGTAGGACCCAAATAGGCTACCAAGGACACGAAATGGATGAGGACGCCAATTTGATTGTTGAAGGATGACATGAGATAGGCTTCCTTGACAAAGGTGCTATCGGATTCCATGGTGCGACCTGAAATCGTTTCTGGCTTATGGAAAACACGCTCGTGTAGGATTTGTTGTGGTTAAAACGAAGCGGGTTAGGCCGGGGATGAGTCTGGTGGGATATGAAAAGTTGATTTGATGCATCTTCCACGGTGGTGTTCGTACCATTAGGGTGTAAATGCGTCGAAATGAGGGAAGTTACAGGGTGGTTGGGTATGAGGCGTTTCAATTTCCTCATACTAGGAACAGTCGAAGTAATCGGAATCTTGCGGTCCCTGCCGCGTGTTTGTTTCCTCCCGATGGGGGTGAGAATATTCTTTGTCCTCGGTATGGCTCTAATAAAAACCTTCAGGTTCGGCGTGAAGGGGGGTTAGGAGGCCGATTTCCACCAAGAGTTGCTCTGCCTGTTGTCGGCGACTTTCCAATCTGTCCAGATCCAGGAATCGCTGGAACCGTCATGGCGGCATGCGTTAGTGCAGACGATGCTGCTGGACAAAAAAACCGATGAGAGGGACACGAGTTGTAGAGAGATGAAAGGGGGAGTAGCCCGCGGCAAGCGTTGTGGAACGGGAAAGGTGGTTAAAGGGAGGGAAGGTGGGAAGCACCGGTAGTTGAAGCTGAAAGCTGCTTAGCAGCGATGTGTGTAATGGTGGTTGGTATCTACGAAGCAGAGTTGATTGTAGCTTGCGAAGTGTCGGGTAATTGGTTGTCAGTTGAGGACATAGCTATTAATACGTATACTATTCGTCGAGAATATAGTCAAGGATCGAGGATGATTGTGTAGAGGCAACCATACGGATGGACAAGGAAATCGGTTTTATCAAAACTTCTTTCGAATAGAAGTGTATGACTATTCTCGGCAGTGGAGAACGCCCAATTTTTTCGCACCTCGCAAGTTTGGCACCGGTGAATAAATCGGATGTTTTTAAATTGCCTTCCAGATAGAAAGGGGCCTCAACGGCCCATTATTTGTTCTATTTCACATAATTTACATTCTATTATTGTAGTATTGCAAGTAACTTGTATGTGTATGTGCGGACATTGTGGTAGGTACTAACTAGGTAGGTAAACCACCATACACACCGAACACGTGGCCTAACAAAGATGTACAGAATAGCAATTAGTAATTTTTATGAGAAAGATTTACTTTGTAGAAAAGGAGAAGAATTAACACAACTCGTGGAACACAAGAGGAAAAATGAAAACAAGAAAAATGGCACAAAGAAAACCGCATGCATGTGATATGTCATATCAATCGACCGACTGATATAAATACCGGGGCACCACCGCAAATAGAAGAAAACCGAATATCCTCGCACAAACATGTCCGCAATCCTCCGACCTACTTTCTCAAACTCCCCGACCGGTACCTGCTGAAAAACTGTTTGCATTGCAATCCTCCAATTTGCGCGTGTCTTTTACGCTTACTATTTTATTTACTATTTTACTTCTTCTTCAAACAGTTTCCTTATGTCTCCTCCTTTACGAAAATCCTTCCCAAGTCTTTTCATAGAAAAACCAACACCTTTTTCACACTAAATTTTCCGCTAACAATCCAACACACACCTTCTACGCACCAAAATCTCAATAATTTTGTGTATCCAATCCTAGCCCCAACGTCAAAATTAATTGGAAAACGAATAAAGTTTAACCAGTAACCTTATCAACAAAAACAACCAACGTTAACGTTAAAAAGGCCTACAAATCTTTCATAGCCATCAACCAAGATTTACCTTTACAAAACCTGCACTTCTAAAACACCACCATTGAAGTCTCCCTGCAAGAAAGATTCGACATTAATCCGAAAACCGGAAACAAATATACCATGGGCTCTCTAAATTATTTATATAGTCACACTTCAACTTATGCCTCATATGAATAAAACTAGACATCACATTGAAGGATGGTACAGACTAAAACATCATATTTAAGGACACTCCCTCACCTCCCAACTAACAGTAACATTCCATACAAAACTCACAGAAGTTAATCAACTGGAATCAGCCCTCTATCTCGCCCTTATCTTAGCCAGTATCTTCAGAGCCAGAGAGGTCATAAAACTTACCTGGAAAACGTTGTCCCCCTTGGGGAAACCCAAATTACATCGATGTGATCAAAATTTTTGAACCGAAAAAGCATAAACATGCAGGAAGGAACCTTTTGTAACATTTTAATATCCACCAACAATACCCCCTTTGAAACACCGCACAATCACCTTACAAGCTGTCAAGGGATGATAATCGGGTTTGTCCACAACTACCTCTAACAGATCAAGTAGAATCACGGGAGACGAAAACGGCACACATGGTTGACAACAGAAGCCCACGTATATCAATGCAAAAAGTTTGATGTACACGTTACACCGAATACTGTAACGTTTAACATTAGGTTATTGATCCGAGTACAGTAATCACTCCAGTACACTATCTGGATTTAAGTGAGCTATTAGGGTAAGAAGGGCAATAGGATCACCTACAGTAATTGGCACAATACACGTTTACATATTAATTATTATAAAGTGTCGGTTGGGATAAATCGGTACACTCAAAAACGTGGAAAGGCCACCGGGTATACACACACGTGTACCGGAATTATACCCACACTTAATTACTATACATACGGTGTGAATCATCTCATTACTGAATAAAAAAGAACGACATCTAGATTATACAACAACAAAGCGAAAGCGCAAATTTGGTTATTGCCAGTCCCCATCCAGGATTAATGGAAGTGAATATCACGTCAAGACAAGAACGAGACTACGTCAAAAGGCAAGTCGTCGATCGCATTGCAGTTACACAAAGAACCGTGTCCAGTCGCGAAACCACGACTGGGAGACAACAACGCGAATTAGTGTAGCAGTCGATTTCACGTTTGTTAAGGTGCAAGAAGGGCTACCCTGCATCAGATCGTGAGATTGAAACGTACGTTAAAACAACCTGCGTCCGTACAATTAAAATATTAAAGAACCAGCAATTAATAAGGGGAACGAATACTTGATTAAAATGAAAGCGAGAGAGAGTGAATCAATCGAGGAAGGGGAGAAGGAGAGGGACTCAATACCAGGGATCGGAAGTACAAAACAAGCCAGCTCCATAATATTTCCATCACAGACATATCTCCACCGCAAAATAGCCTTAAACTGCATGACCTCTTTTTTTAATCTAGATCGAGCGCACTGCACACCGTATATCCCGCCGATAGGAGCAGCAACGGAAGAATTTATTGTCGATGCCTTCGACATCGAACTAATCGATTCGTGTGATCGGGACGAGATGAGATGACGCAGAGAGGCGCGAAGGAGGACGTCGAGAGGAAAGGACACCGAGAGGCGAGAAGGAGGACCAATGAGAGAAGGGAATAAAAGGACGAATATGATGGACGAATATGATTCGGTAGACAAGATGTTGATAATGTTGAAAGACGACGAAGGTGGTACATGTAAAAGGGGAAGAGAGAAAACTACAATTGACAAGTTAAGTATGTATAAGGGGTGATATGCAATGTCAAGATATACAGTGTCAAGAAAAAATACAAAATCTAAATTAATCATTTATTCAGGTAACGAATGATTTATTTCAGATACACGTGTTTCAATTTTAATAGAATCCACTGTAGTGATTTGACAACTTACTAACAGTAGGATTCTATTACATATGTTTCCACTTCTTGATTTCAGTCATTATACATGCCGCACCTCATCAGGTTGAGAAAAAGAATAAAGAAAGACAGACAAATTCAAAGCGATTTATTCAGACTCAGAATTAACTCTCATAAACGGTTTACCACCGAGCGGATCAACGAAAGAACATCACACACCACCTGCGATCGGATAATAACCGGCAAAAGAGAACCATAATCCTACCGATTATTGCAAACTTCCGATTGCTAGAAGTCGGCGGGGAGTATTAGCATACTTTCAGATAACGAGCTCGTAAAGATACTTAATCGTATCAGGGCTACGTTGTCACTAATTAAGATTTCGCGAGACATTGAGAACCGACCTGTACTTACTAATAAAACGAATTACGATTGGCTAATATCATTATCATTATTATTCGTTAATTGCATACAGACAATATAGTATCACTTTGTGTGGTGCAATCGGACGTCAACTCATCAGCTCTGAGATCAATTCCAAGTCGATTCTTTTTTGTCGCGTTTCTCACGTTTTCTGCGTTTGGCCTGGTTCGGGTAATTGAACCATCGGCTACGTGTTTTCCGGACAACTGTACACCGGGTACAGCACCTTACTGTGCTAGATGTACTGTAAACTCCCCCTTTCGCCATCAGGCGACGGGTGGAGTCCATTTAAGGGGCTTTTTGCCCCGGATTTCCCTTAATGATAATAAACACAAGCGTTTATGATACTTCATCTACCCCCGAACTTGCATTCGTCGCGACAACAAAGCTCTTTCGGCTCTGGAAGAACGTCCGCTGCACCAGCGTTAGTCAATTCCACCGCACTAGCGTGTACGAGAACAGGCGATCGTTGGCCGCGTCATCACAGGTAACCGCTCCAACCGCCTTCCTCCCCACGGAGTAGACATTAGATCATCGAACAATCGTTTCGGCGTGCATTTCCCCATCCATCCGACTCACGTCGTCACGCAACCACACCGGCGTCTTTCAAACGACGGGACGACAGCCACCTATTTGATTAGCGCCTCACCTTACCTCCACTTTCGGTGGAGTACACCGTCAACACGAGCTATCGTGGAAAGAGGACTCCGAACAACCTCTGTGCCGTTTTCCTTCCTTCCGTTTGGAAGTGCATTGCGCTACACTTTGCTTTTGACGATAACTTTTCTTTCCTTCCTATATTAACGATCATCAATCATAACGCGAGTTAGGATTGATATCTTATCTCCATTCTTGATTATTAATAAACTTTTGCTATTGTTGTTATTACGCGAACCGGAATTAAATAAAATAGTAGACGACTCCCTGACGGTTTCGACATTTATTAATAACGCACCCATCGGAAATATTGACATTAGAGGCCGCTGGAACTCACACAGATCTATTCGCCTCTAAATAAGGAACGGATATACATGGTTGGAATCAAGCCTCACATCAAGAAACCAACAACCAAATATATAACTATACGAAAACACTCTCACCGATCTGATAAATATTATTATCCTCCAAAAGATAGCAACATAATCCTACGAAATTTTCAAAGAAACACATAAATTACCGCGGATTTATTATATATTTATTGGATTTTTTCTTATCACGGAAAACATGAGAGCGCATAGCCTGTAACAAAAGAAGTTTGCCCAATTTTCTTATCTCGGAAAGAAATTTGTGTACAGTACACGTTTTAATGTCAGAGGATATTGTAAGGTTAAGTAAAGTACAATTATTTTCATTAAGTTTGTTCTGGTCCAAATTCACAATTACCTCTCCCTTTCTTCGTTACTTCAAAACCTTTATTATCAACAACCCCTATGGATTCATCGGCTTCATTATTGTTCGATTTATTTGAGACGGAAGACGATTGTACATAGAATGTCAGATAAATGTTTCTAATTGACTCAGGGGCGCAGTATAATGTTAATATTGAACTACGTAAATGTACATGTGGAATCTGGGAAGGAACTGGATATCCATGAAAACATGCATGTGCTGCACTGTAATTTATTGGCGGAAATGGTGATGGGATTTTCTCTTTTGTGCGTCCTTGGTACACACAAGAAATATATAAGATGACCTACGAAGTGTGTTTAATTATTCCCGAACTACCATCTCTTTCTGAAGAGATCCCAAAAAATTCTGACCTGCCTCCGATAACTGGACGGCCTCCCGGTAGACCAATAAAACGAAGGCTTCAGGCTAAAGATACAGGGGCGCGATCTTGAAGTGCTCCAGGTTCCATTTGAGAGGTCACAATAAGCGTTCTTGCATTGAGCCTATTGACCCGATTTGAAGTGCGGGATGTTTGTTGAAGTGATACTGTCGGTAATGTTAATCAAAAACAAAACGTGTATTGTACACAATTTTCTTTCGGTGAAAAGAAAACTGGGAAAACTTTTCCGTTATAGGTTAATGCGCTGTCATGTTTTCCGTGATAAGTAAAAATCTCTTTATTTACTTATTATTTTTATGTATTTTTCAATGATTTTTTTACCCACCAGAATTTACCTATTTATTCATTCTTACCCTACCTACACGAAATCAAACGAGCTACGTTTTAAAACCACGGGCCGTCACTCAAATGCAGGATCACATCTCAAAGACATTCAATAATACTATTTCACTTCGCATCGCAAGTTTTTTCAAATTTACTCCCCCGCAGGGGGAGTAAATTTGAAAAAGCTTGCATAACTTGGATGTGGGCCTGAGAGCGATTTTGTGGAGGATCCACAAAGACGTTCTCAGGCCCATATCCCACCATTTACAAACATTAGTCCTTGTACCACGAAATTCTAACCCTAACATCCTCCTTTTTAATCCCTAATTAACCCCTTGTCACCCATCTCAGCCTCCAATATCTCCAGAATTACTTTCAAGCTTCCGAACCTCACTGCAACTATTTCCCCATGTATCGCGTCCTTCATCCTTACGCCGTCCTCCTCCGCAAAAACTTCATAATACTCATATTATCGATCATCAGTGGAATACACTTCGAAACAAATTCGGAAAATGACGCACCTCCCCTCCCAGACCTCAATAACTTGGAACTTTTCCATTAATAGACCGTGAAAAAATATAAATTCTCCCACAACTCTCTCAACCTTTCCATTCGTAACATCAGAAATATAACGACTGCCACTCCCAAACTCAAAAACTGAACATTCCCAACCCTTCGTTTTTATCTATCTCAATATTGTTTCTTACTTACAAAAATTTGCACTTCCATAGAACCTTATTTCACTCAATCTCCCCTTTCGAACACAGCCACCATGGTAGACCCCACCAGAAGCGGAGAAGGGGTACCTGGTAGTAAAGGGGGTGGTGGAGGCTTCGAAAAATCAGCTAGACAAGACGGTGGACTGTAATCACCATCGTGGAGACGAGGCCGGGAATTTGACGATAGAGTGATTCACACTGCCAGTGGATGCTTTGGGAGGGCACACATGTTGTAGAGTACTGCGGATAGCCTTAGTACCAACCCGTAAGTAGGGGATTGCGCAGTTGGCTTGCGGGTTTGGTGGCATAAGTCTTCGTCGTCTTAGAAAATTTGGGGGGGTCAGATGGATCCCCGAGAAAAGATGCCCGTCCCAGTCCGCGTCCAGTTGGCTCCTACGAAACTGTATATATTATATAAAACTGGTCCGGTGAGAAGAAGCCGCAAAGTCTGTAAGCAGGACACGTGAAAAAAAGAAAAGAAAGCACACGTTTCGAAAAATGGGAGGGAACACGAGGCAAAAGGGAGTGTCAGGACGGTGACATTTGTGCGGGTGTTTTGCAGTACCAGCCTCTGGAGAGGTACTAAAACCATTCCACCACCCCCATTTACCTTCTACAACCCATATGGATCATGAGGATCATAACATTAATCACCCCTCCAATCCGTCCACTTACCCCTTTTATCCTCTTCCATAACCCCAAGATCCAAACATATTCATTAACATCCCCACATCTATTCACACCGCACAAATATCCACTCTCAATATCTGATTTGATTAAGGCGTCTCCAGATTCTTTAGACTCAAGCATCTTTAATTCTACTACTCAAGTCTGAGAAATGTTTTTAACTACTCTCAACTTTCTCCTGCAGAACCTACACCATTTTTTTGAACCTTTCCGATGCGTCGCCTCAGATTCTTACCACAACTAAGTTGCCATCAGGGAATCGACGATGCAACGACCCCTTATTAATCAAGATCAGGTACTATCATCCCAACAAGCCACAAACGACCAAACAACCTACATCCCAACTTTGGTACAGATTCCAATTCACAGTCCGAAGACTATTAGGGACAAAATGGAACACCACGAAAACTATCGATACGTGCGGGTGGAAAAAGAAGAATCTAAGAGATTTAAAATGATACTTGAAATTTACCCTGAGAAATACCAGGTGGTGGGCACACTCCAGGTTCAGCAGCTACCCGCCACCAAGATATTAGTCGGGAAACATCATACCCACGTACATGCACACTTTTTTTTAAATTTCAACCTCTAACAAGCCGATGCACGCATATATATATATGTGGTAATATAATAGAAGCGCGAAAAATTGCTCGGGTTATCCATCCCATCCCCCTGTAATTCACCATACCACGTCAAGATATCAAAAAATCCCCTTTCCTCGAGGTCCTCTCGCGAAGACTTTATGTTATCCTCAAGAGAGAAACGGGTATGCTTCAGAATAATTACCAGATCGCTAGACAGAATGGGAGACGAGATCTCACCTCGTTGGGACACAGACACTCTCCTCATTATAATTCCATGGCATAGACTCTCATCGCATCAGTCCCAGAAGGAGCCTACAAAAACAGGTTATGTCGAAGTATACAAGCAACGCGAGATGTACTGTATCTCGATGGTGTAAAATAAATGAAGTGGGTAGTGCAGTACTGTAAGGAGAAAGAAGTAGTGATTGTGGGATGTGTGTGGAACGGGTGTACTGTAGAGTAAAGCGTATTGTTAAAGTGGCCAATAAGAGAAATGAGGACGAGGACGAGTAGCCGGAAGATAATAATAAGGATGGGAGGGGCCACAAGAAAGTAGATCCTTGTCGTCGTAAAGGTGAAATGAAGACACACATGTGTATGCTTGTAGGTACGTTTTTATGTCAATGGGGAGCCACCTATTTGCATTACTGTATATAAATAAATTATTGTGGGTTTTTCTTATATTTAGCAAGTGATCGGATGTCCAATTGTTTACAAACAATAGTCAGGAAAAGGAAAAGAGGAGAAAAGGTGCGAGTGTCGTTCTTATATAAATGGGAACGACCAGGATCACAGACAGTATGTCAAAAGATGGATTGGAATGCGATATTGGTTTCAGCAGAAGTTATTCGTTGATGTCGGCTTCACCTACCCTCGAATACCCATTACCAAAAGAGGACCCCAAAGCACCCCCGGATAAAACTTACCAAATGTACCCCAAAGCACCCGCAAATAAAGCCAGAAAGAAATACGAATACTCCAGAATCCGCAGATAGTTACTAGCAGGTTAGTAACCTTTAACCTTTACTTTTTACTTTACCTTTATTTGACACCTCTTCCACTCCCTTTTACATGTAATTTACCCTCATTTTCCAGTTCGACAATTCATCAACAAAATCAACCACTTGGATATCAGTCGTCAAATTACACCACAAACAACATCTGCCTCGTGACAAAAGTGTCGAAGTGTACCCAGCAATGAATCGTACCGTAGCTCAACGCTGTACAATCAACGTTGTGTTAAGTACAGTACAGGTCGGGTAACAGATTCTACACGTTTCTACTGTATGGTGGTTGATCTAATCGGTGCGAGTGGATCTAATTTTAGTGGTTTCTCTATATTAAATGATGCAGATAAGGAGGTTCGGTGTGTCGTGGGGTGATCGAGCGTTAGGATAGGGACATCTACTGTATATCAGGGTTATGAAGCTAGCGAGGGAAAGGGTT
>JAULBU010034908.1:0-15700 GCA_032358235.1 Odonthalia washingtoniensis
CGTTCAGCTGTTGGGATTTCTCCCTTGTTGAGAAGTCAACATGAAACCCGGGTGCACCGAACTGGTTTTCTATTGCAGCGAGTAGTGAATCACAATCCCGTAACGATACCACGCGCTGTGTCCGAAATTGTTTCCCGTTCTTCCGTTTGTCCATGCTTTTCATAGTTAAGAATGGAGTTGACAGATATGTCATGAAACAAGTTTTGATTTCTTTAGAAGTACCGAGATGAATTTTATGCAATAGTTCATACGTAAACATTTGATAACACGCCTGGAAGGAGTAACTGCGGATGTATCTTCTCCAGCTTCTCCAGAAATGGCACCCATGGTGCGACAGAAATGTCCTGCAGAATTTTTTGTTCTTCCCTTCGTAAACAATTCTTCTCTGCTGTTGACTACGATGTATTTGTTTATTTCAACAAAGTGGTAACGGCGTCCCTTCCGCATCGTACATATTTCTGGAAGGCGATAATGCAGGTATTGGACCTGTTTTGAAATCGGTTTAAGTTCCCAAGCATCTCACGCATGGGCTTGTGGTGGTAAAGTTATGTAGAACCCCAGACATGTATTTTCTTTCTGGTACATCACAGCAGTATGACACTATGACAAGGAAGAAATTCCATTTCATCTTATCGTTTATACATACCGTAAAACCTTCCATGGAATTTTGAATTAACGGCACAAGAACCGTTTTTATTGCGTCATGCAACGAAACCATTTTATCATCTCGACCCTGCACTGACGAGGGCATGACCTCGTCAGTTTGGGGTCGCGATTATTGCGATTGAAGATCACGTCCCACTGCAGTGGGACGTGATCGTCAATCGCAATAATGTCATCACTGTCTGTGTCACTATTGCCGCAGTAGACCTCTATGACTTTCTCTGCCTGTGATCCTTGTAACCCAACAGGAAGAAATACAAATAAATTACAACCATTGTCTATCAGAAAACGTCTGAATTGTACGGACATATTCAAAAATGTGACATGTATGGGATAACCAACTAAGGATTGCGACTTTAAAGTTGTTGCTGTTTTATCGGTATATATCTGTAACATTCCAACGAAGGACTTCGGCAACGTGTCTCTATGTTGGTCCCACCAAATTGAAGACTTGTTATTAGTCAGTAGATGGTTTCTTATAGACATGTACAACTGAGCAAAAGAACTGTGAGTGCAAAGGATGTGAGATATATCCACGGTCAAACTCGTTGAAACAAGATCTAAATTTCACATCTGTGGTACTAACGGCATTCTTTTGTGTATTTAACACACCAATGACGTCTTTTGTATAGGAAAGATTTTATATTTTCATCTGACGGAGTGTGGTACGATTACTCCATTCTTTGAAATCCTTCATCGATTGAACTGCGATCCACTGTCCTGTCCACAATTGACATGCATTTGTTCCAATCAGTTATGTCGTTACTAACAATATCTGCACTAAAAGTATTTGATCGAAGTATCCGGATTACCTTGAGTACAGCGTCAACTCCAATCCCTTCTAATAAGGGTACCAAATGATTCGCTGTAACTTTTACATCAGTGACCTGTTCCGAAGGTCTGAAGGGAAGTTGATCATCAGGAAGCTCACAGTTGGGCTCACCGCTGTACACTCTCTCCACGTCAGCTCCTTCGTAATGGGCATCGGATCTGTCCGTGTGCTGTTGATAACTGTTTCCATTTGTTGCATGTCGCATAGTGTGCAATCTATTCTTCTTATTGTACTTTTATGACGTGGCATGTAGTTTGTAATCAGCCCAAACGTCTGTCGAGTATGTGCAATGAGTTGTATGGAAGACGAATATTTTCGTTACCATCGATTTGGAATGTCGGATCCAGAGCGATAGCGGTCGATGTCACATTCGTTGAATAATGAGAATGTGGGTAGAATATTTTGTTAATAGGGACCAACTTATTCACGGATATTTCTTACTTTTTACTGCCAGTACCAGTAGTTGATTCTGCCACTGTAAGTATCCAAAAGAAATATAATCATGTTCCAATTTAAAATACGTAAATATTTTCCTCCATATGGAAGCCGAAAAAGTGCAGGAAATTAAATAATTGATTTTCTGTTGTAAAAAATCAACGATTTAATTTTTTTGCAATTTTTCTGCCACCATATGGAGGAAAATTTTAAATATTTTCTGTGGTTGGCAATGTCCAAGTAGGATGAAAGCCTGTATTAAATACATGACATCGAAAATAAATAACTGGAACATATACACAATTAACTAGACCCGTTTCTGAGAACAAACGTACATTTTACTTTAGCATGCATATAAAATTAAACTTAGACATGCAAGGTAAACAAATATAAATTCATACAAGGAGCAATTGTCAACCTAACTGTGGCTCTTCAACATCTGCCATTCCGAATCATCCATACTTTGTGGTTCATCGTCACCGCCATCATCACTTTCATCGGGTTCTCCGTCACTATGACCACGACTCGAAGGACTGCTTAAACTTTGTGATGTGTGAATAGTTAGCCGTTGACCTTTCCGTCGAAAACTGCATCCATATGCGTATAAAATATCATCTTTCAAATTTCTACCGTCCGGATTAATATACATATGATACCTCAGTGCTCCTGTTCCATTCCATCCTGCCTCTGCATGCTGAAAGCAACCATTTACAATGAAAGTAGACTATGAGGATTTGAATTTTATGCATTTCCAAACAACTTGAAATTCTGTCTTTTTTGTCCTGACTGAAATGGACCTAACGATGGGACCCAGCAGCTACCTATAGAGATATGCCTTCATTTGCAGTTGTAATTGTGAAGTAAGCGGGGGAATCAGACACATCTCCCTGATTTTAAAGTCATTGTGACCATGTTGTGGCGGACAGTCCTTACCTGTGATCACGAAGCGGCCCTCACCGTTTGCAATTTTTGTCGGCCATTCACAATTGTTATGTAAATTCAACAAGCTGCACAACAATCAAATCCATAAGTACAGTGCAGCATGGCTTTTAGCTATCTATACATACTAACGAAGACTTTCCATTTGATTTTCACGCAGACTTCGTGTACTAAAGAAACGTCCAATGGTATTGTTTCTGTCATGTTCGTCATTTCCAGAATTACTAGTGTTGATAATTGGACTGCAATTATCTCTATTTCTTTCATGTTTCAGCGTCTCACAGCCCGAAAACCATGTTCGAATTTCGATAAAAAGTTCACCAATTGTCTGTGAAGGAAATTCATGAATTTAATGAAACTCTTCTATACTTCCTCCCCAAAGTGTCATACACGTCGACAGTATCAGAGTTACTCTCCAGAATGCAGTACCCATCACTTTCCAATTTCTGTTTCTTCCTGCAGAAGTAAGCAAGTCCACAGCTTCCTTCAACATTCCTTCCTGCATCTAAAAATTCCTTACTGCATGTAACCATTTCTACGAATCTGTGTCATCTCTGTGAGGTTCCATATGTTCTGCTTGCATGTAAGCAGCCCACACCCAAGCGATATCTCTCAATGATAGTATTTGAACATACGATATAAATATATGCGCACGATGACAATCTGGGATTAGTGCCGAATTCAGCAGAGTCTTCGCATCATATAAACTTTCTACATTCACTAATTTCTTGCCTCCTCCTTCCGTCCTGTCAATCTTGATTTTTCTCGCCAATTTGTCACGACTTTTACTCTCCCTCATAACTCCATCGACGGTATCCTATTTTACATTGTATCTTCGGTGTTGCAGCATTTCTCCAATGGTCACTGCATCTCCACAACTCTTATTCAGTATACTCCACATAGCACTACATCTAGGTGGCATAACATTTCGAGGCGGTTTGTTATCGTAAGGGCCGATGTCATCTGCAGCAGTAGACCGTGAAAAGGGACCCCACCATTATATTTAGTCGTTTTGTTGATGTTTAATTAGCAGGTAAAAGTTTTGATTTGTTGATGTTGACCTTCCACCACTTGCCGATGCCTCAATCTCTGGCGTTTCTTCTTCCATGTCATACAAAATGAAATTCTCTCCCTTCTGTTTTTTCGCTCGAGGTTCTTCCTCATCACTACCCTGTAGATCAATAATTTTACGTCGTTGCCTTTTCTTGCTTCTCGTATGTGCTGGAATAATTCCATGGACACCCATCCCTCTTGTTTATTTTCCTCTATTTCCACCGTCATTACTTTCTTTAAAAAAGAACTGCCTTATTTTCTTGACAAGTCTG
Organism: Odonthalia washingtoniensis; assembly: GCA_032358235.1. Lineage (NCBI taxonomy): Eukaryota > Rhodophyta > Florideophyceae > Ceramiales > Rhodomelaceae > Odonthalia > Odonthalia washingtoniensis. Next base: position 4,195 of record JAULBU010034908.1, read on the forward strand.
TCATGGCGAGCAATTGCACGGGTAACCAGTTTTCCAAACCTATTTCCAACACCATACTCGAAAGGTCTCATGTGATTGCAAAAGGTTTCATGAACAGATTGCTTCCTCGTCCGTGTCTATGGGATAAAAAAGTCCATTGGTTGCTGCATTGTCGTAGGAACTTCTTCTTCTTCTGGTAAATTATACTCACTGCCGACAATGGCTTTCAACAATGTCTGCATAGACGTTAAGAAATCATGACTCAGCCGATTGAAGACGTTTGCATCAAATGTTCCCTTTGCTGAGCTTCCAAAACAAGCTTAAGCTCCATCCAGGAGGTACATTATAGTCTCTTCCGCACCCTTGATGAGAATTCCACTGTTCAAGTACGTCACCTCTATTTTACCAGAATCTTGCCCAGTTCCAAACTGCGACATGGTCTTGATCCCTTCCATGACAGATTTGAATCTTACAAGCATCTTACCCAAACGAGTGTACCGTTCGTATGTTGAGGTACTTTTAGTATCAAGAAGACTTGTTCTTTCCATGTCCCTCACAATATCCACTGTCCTTGCTTCTTCAAACGGTATCTTATATCGTTCGGTAAAGGTCTCAGCATATCATATGACACTGCTCATGAGGTCAATGAGCGAAGCGTCTTTTTTTTGTCATCGACGATGATACGTTTCGAGACCTGCTGAGTGTCGAATCATAATCAATGATTCGATTAGCCGACTAGTTCATCGGACACGACAAAAGAAACACAGATGACGAAGTTGGAAGAAAAGAGGAGGGAGGACAAATCGCAGGTTAATAGCAGAAAATAATTGGCAAGTAGATGAACATCGAGATTGAGATGACGCATAATAAGAGATATTGCGATAATGTACAGATGGTAAAACAGGAACTGTGGTGATCGAGGATGATGCAAAATGATGATGCAGATGATAAAACGATAGTAGATGATGATGACGCAGGAAATGATAGTAGATGGTGATGGTGATGATATACATGATAATAAAAGTTGAGGATACGGATGATAAATGGCACTTGCTCCACGACAACCGCGACAGTGCGACAATGATGCATTCGGGTACTGATGCCGCTCTTGCGGTGACCTTACCGTAGGATAGCAATCCAGAAAGAAAAAACCACACGGCCACTAGACCTAGAACAGAGGTAGCAACGCCTGAGATGACGAACATAGGCGAGAGAAGCGACGGAGCGGCATCCCACGAAGTACGCATAAGGAGGGCGGTATAGAAGGGACTAAACGGACCCCCTAATTCGGGAACCAATTACAGTCTGACTATACGCAGAACTTGCCGTGTAGGGCAAAATGTTCTATGAAGGAATTTCTACTCCACTAGAACCGTGTACAATGACACGTGTTACTAAGATTTTATCCGAAGGAACAGCCGGAAACCGTACAGTATACACTGTACTGTCAGGGTTTAATACGCGACCAGAGACGCGCAAAGTAACGGGTATGGCCGAAGAATCCTATCAGATTAATTTGAACCTCGCCAATCAGAATGGGGAGCAGCTGCATGCACACATGTCATTTCCGAAGAGCTGGAAGCATTATCATTATTATTACTATACAAAGTACTTCAGAAACGAAGTGCAGGAAAATAAAGAAGCGCCAACCATTTTACGAAAAACGAGGAAAGTAACCGCTCCAACAGACGAGATCGAGAGATCAGATCATAACCGGGAGGGATAAATTCTACCAAAACACGCCTTAGGACAGTGTAATTACTGTAGCGAGGAGCAAGGTGGTACCACGCGAACACGCGTGCTAGACCAACGTCGACCGCGAATAGGGTCGACAGGAACATAAAAATCTTTGATCATGTTTTCCCGCAAAGCTATTTAATTGTGTTAGGACATCGGGACCCATCGATAATTCCACCAATTGCGGCACTAACCACAAAATTGACTTACTTTCTCCGCCACCTTACCTCTTTTCTATCCTGACACTTTCATGAATAGAAGACAGCCGAGAAGCCTCTGGCTGTGGACCATTTTGACACTGAGATTTATAACTTCTTACTTTGTCATGGTCTTCTCATCATTCCGTACGAGAAGAGCTACACGAATACGACCTCTTGCCCAATTTGTTTCGGAAACGACCATTCCACCAAGAATTTGGAGTGCGGATAGACGGTGTCTACAGTCCACAATATCCAATCACTTGTTGGACTCAGTATAATTCAATTGGTTTACTGGCTGCAGAATTGCGAGATAACAGTAAACTTGCAGTCAACATCTTCAGACTCGAAAGTCACTGAAATCATTCCGAATCCAACTTGATACCGCTTTTCTTCAAAGGATGTAACGAATGCATCAATATTCTCGGTGTTCACATCCCTAAAATCGTTCTTGACGTTTCTGACTTGACTAACTCGAAGACATAATTCGAAAGTCCAATAATTACTAAGACGAAAGTCAGTAAGCCTAACAGACCTCCCACTATCGATCTCTTCCTTACCATCCCTGTTCACGTGTTCAATTGCGATAACCTTCATCGCTTGAGAATCCCAGCAATGAAAACCATCTTTTGATTCCATATCACGGATGTTGGCTTGGTTGGTACCACTTCCATTGTTTTCATAATACGGATATTACCGTTCCTTATGCATCGCCTTGATTTTCATATCGAATATTTCCACTCTGTCCAATTTGACATCCTGTTCAGCTGTTGTTCATTTCGCTATACTCCCTGAGCTAGTTCCATTTCCAGCCCTCACTTTTGCTGTACCAACAAGTACTGAACTCATATCCGAACAAGAAATTCCACGACACTCTCCGGATGACTTCACCACTTCAACGGAATCATCATTAAGACAGTATAGCTCAAGAGAAAAATCTGCAACTATACCCCTCGCCGCTTCATCGGCACCGTTTCCCCTCCAAGTACCAGCTTGTGGAATAGTTCTTTACCTCTTGCAGGTAGGCATCGATGCAGGAGACACTTTCCTTATGCAGATGCAGAAGATGGCGACATAGTTGATTATAGACGTATTATGTTGCAGTTGAGAAATATTGAAGTCAGTTGACCAGAGCTGGCTGTGAAGAAGGATATCGTAATGTTGAGAAATATTGAATTAAGTTCATGAGGGATGGTTTTGAAGAAGAATATCGTAATGCGCAATATATAAAACATAAAATATTGCGATTTTACAATGTTTGTATGACTTCGCTCCACTTGTATGACTTTGATCGACCCAACGTGACGCCGTGCGGAAAATAAAATATTTCATTTTCTACAATATATACCAGATCACAACATTATATAACTTTCCCGGACATAGCATCGCGGTACTACTACATTTACATTACCTTCTTCACAATCGTTTCTATTCTTCGCCCATCAACATCAGTGATTGCGCCTCTACCCGATTAATACGACCTCCCACAAGTGTCATCATACTGTTTTAGCAACACTTTCTTCAAAAGCATCATATCAGAATAAACATCTACACACACACCACGTCAAATTTAAAGCAACTCCTTAGAACTTGATAATTTCAACAGCAACTTCACACTCCATATATTCTTCTCCGCCAACATCAGCCACAACGATTTTACAATCAATTTCAACATTCTACATCCCATTCCCCAACAGTTTTAAACATTTTCTTCAACACGGAACTGAGCAACACTACAACATGTAATTTTCGACATCTAATGTAAAATGCTCTACCGGAAAATTTTAGCCCCTAATTCTGAATTCACTCGATTCCTGCTGTTTTCCTTTATTGACAGTTTTTCCGGTTCATCTTTCAAATCAAACTTCAAATACATGAATTTCGACTTCAAGAATTATCTGGAATGGTTCAGGTTCCATGACAACCCGATTTCCAAACACATAAAAACACGTTTCGAAAGAAAGGAGAATGACAGAAAAAGGTTTGAAACAATCGGTATTCGAGTCTATAAGCGCTAATGGTGACAAGGTCCTAGTAGAAATGGGTTCTCAGCAAGTTCGTCAGATAGCCCGTATGTCTCTTGTTATATAAATATATGGTTGTAGAGATGAACGCACACTGCAAATGTTCACTGACTTGTTCACTGACAATTTAATTTCAATTGGATTCTTAGTTGGTCCAACATTCATTCACATGATCATCCAGTTAACTGGAAAAAGACCTAGACGGAACCCATTCAACATGTCTATGAGAACAACTTTCGAATGTCTCCTCTTTTACCACAGCATTTCATTTGTCTCTAAGACAATGTCGAGAAAAAATCCTAAGACGCGTGATAGAAATATTCTCAGCGTCAAACATTTCACTGGTACTAGAATAGGGTTCATTTGTCAAAAAATTTTCAAGGCGTGGGCAAGACTGGAAACATCAATCGACATTCCTCTAGTCGGTACAATGATGTAACCGTACATCTTCTACAACTCAGCAACATCCAGATTCGAAAATTTTTCTACAAGGAACTAAGTTTTTTCTCCAGTTAGTCAAGAAACAAAATTTACGGCAGATGATGAACCAGTTACTATCGAAGAATTGGTTTCCGAACAAGCTTGGAATAGAACAAAAAAGTGGACACAGAATTTCGTTACATCAAATCTTCATGTTTTACCAACCTGCACAAAATATTGTGCATTATTTCGTTGTACGACCCCGATTCCAACATGGAATCAACTCCAAATCTTAAACATTTATTTCGTGATCCAAACAGTTCGAAATTGCCACAATGATTTTCTGGTATACCTGGTCATGTCTCTGAGCCTCTCAACTTATCCGTTCCAGTTAGTAACAATATGGAAATTATCGTAGATGTTGATGAGAACATTTCACGTTCAGAAGAAACAGAAACAAGTAATGGTAAGCGTGAACGTTCACCGTCTTCCGAATAATTGCAAAGAAATAAGAAGAAATATACGGTTGCTGGCAACAAAGGAATGGAAAAATCCCTAAACAAATCTTCGGATATACTGACAGAAGTTATGGAGGAATATGATGTCGAACCAGCGGCTGCAGATGATCTAAATACAATGGGATTTAAAGCGACGGAAGTGCTGAAAATAAGTATGCAGAATTACTGTTGCTGCTATGACTGTGATTTTCAGTCCCTTAATGACACACAAGAAGATGCTATTGGTCAGACTCTACAAGATAATGTTGATTTCATTCTAACAGACCCTCCTTACAACATCAGATATATCAACGGTTATCCAAATTCAGATCACGATCAGTTCACTGTAGAAGACACGAATTGGTACATTTATCGGAAACTGTTTTGACATCGGGAAGTCATGCGCACATTTTTTGCTCGGCAATGCAATTTTCTTCCTGGGTTCAACATATTAAGTCGAAGAAGGAATTAATCCAATTGGAAAACCCCGGAGATGGTGAAATTGGAGAAGGATACAAGAATGAAATAAGTGTTTTCAGTGCGGAGGAAACACCGCTCCATTACGAGAAGACAGGGGGTTACTATGAATCAAATCCAAAAACACCCCGTATCAATCATCTCTCCGTGGTCGAACATGCAGTACACTTCTGGAAGAATGGTATGCTATGAGATCACGCTTTTAAAAGTATAAACTACAGTCGTTCTGGGATTCATTTCTTATGTTCATCTCGGAACATGTAATGAAATTAATAACATCACAAGGGTTCCTATAAACAGAAAGGTATTCCTTCCCTCTCATACGAAATCTTTCGGTCGAAGACAAATGCTCCGACCAGAGAAAAAGTGAAGACAGTGGATTATGGGTATCATCCTCAAATTTAGCCATCCTGGTGAGTTAGTTGTGGATCCATGCGCTGGTACATTTTCTGTGGCAATTTTATGTAGTCTTCTTCCAAAACATAGAAAACTTTTCCGGTGGTGATATGGATGATAACTCTTGGAATGATCAAGGACACAACTGGTTTAAGTTTTCACTCGTCAGCTACTCAACTATGAATCCGACATTGAGGGAACGGCAGAAGACCTATTTTCTGCACAACAATATTTAGGAGAGCTAGAAGCCATTGCCGTGAAAAAAGAATAGACGTATGGGATATTCCTCCTAGACTTCCTACAGTTCAACCATTCCCTAAGTACGTTCGTAACTTAATTTCACAAGCCATTGGGCATACATCTTTGTATAAAAATGGTGTTCCCATACCGTGGGACAAGTGAAAAAGATCATGGAAGCGAGCACTTGATGTAATACCTACAAATAGTTGCTTGAAATGGAACCAGGGGCTCTAGGTTTTTCCCTAAAACCATCCACAATCAAACATGGTGATGCTGATCTGGCGGTTTTTTCAGAAAAGACAATTGATGTAGGTTTCCTCATTGGTCATTACTATGGAACATTGGTTTACGGAAATATCGGCGGGAGTCAATCAATTACAAAAACATATGGCGAGGGTTTACTTTCGGTATCTAAGGTGCATTTCCTGAAATACGGTGCCAATTGTTCACATAAATTCACGGCAAGTGATGGATCGAAAAAGAAGGCATGGATTGTCGCTGCCGCTCGGTGCATTAAAAGATACATGAATGATTTGAATTATCTCCCGGGGGATAAAGATTCGGATAACGACAGATTGAATAATCCAAGAACTGCAAATTTCGCTCTCGTGCAAAACAGAAAGTTGAGATCTGATGTGGCTGCAACTTCTTTCAAAACAATTGGAGATTCGTGCTTTATGTCCTATTGCAATTGCCCAAGAAATTTTTACTGATTGCGGTCCTGATCATATTCATCACGTTAAAGACAGATAGTTCTTTATTTTCATTTTTACCCGTCAATTTTATCTTCATGTTCCTTATAAAATCTTTCCATTTATTATTGATTTCAATTGTCTGATGTGCATCATTTATTTGAACGTGTCCGATAAACCATGTAACTGACAAGTTTCCTTTGAAATATCTCACATCGTTGTTGAATATTTACCATACAAATCCAAGTTGTCACCACGTTGATAGGTACTTAGAATCATATCTTTATAAAGTCCATTCCATTTATCATTGGTTCCAATTGCCTAATGTGTATCATTGATGTGAACTTGTACATTAAATAATGTAACGGACACGATACATTTATAATCTCTCAGGTAAATGTGAATGCGTCTCTTTCAGCTCTTCACTGTCGGCATTCATGACGCACAGTAATTGAATTGCTGGTGGCTTTCCTGAATTCCAATCTGAATTTTTGTATTACTGAATGTCATACACGCAATACTGTAATCACTGTCTTCATAAAATTGGATTTAAAGTTGTGACAGAAATGTCCAAAATTGGGGCCCACATTTTTTTTATGATTAATTGTCGGAACTGAAGGTAACTATAAAACAATGAATGACTGGACTTTATAAAATTACCAGTTTTCGACAATATGAACGCCCAGGGAAAAACTACGATGGTTGATGGTCCATTCTACGAATAGCCAAATCCGGACGTTCATATTGGTAAAATAAAAAAATAGTTCCCTGGTACATCCATAAACTTTCACAGCTTGGAAGTAGACATTTATTCCCGGAAAAACAGACGTACCGTAGCCTGTAATTTATTTATGAACTCCGTCGATCTGGTAGACCAATTCTGATTGACTAACTGTACAATGCGGAAGGAGAAGAGTGTACTTTTGTCACTCTTCACTTATTTTTTGGAGTTCCTGTATGAAAAATGCTTTCACGGCATTGAAAAATATCACGGTACCGGTAGAGATTTTATATAGCATTCGTAAATTCAAAAGACGTATTTCAGTTCAAATGGATGAAACTTTGAATGAGGAAGGCGACAAATAGAACGACTGTTGTCACTACTGGAAATAATAATTTACCTGACCAAGTAGACGAATTGTCTACTCACACCCTTCTTGAGAATATTGATAGAAAATATACCCCTTGCTATCTTTGAAAGATAACAACAGATGACGAAAGTGTACATATGTTAAGAATGTAAAACAGAATTTCACGTAAACTGTTTCACTTTCTTCCATATAAGGAAGGAACTGAATGAAGGAAATCCAGATGTTCTTCGTAAAATTACAACTGCGGAATGAAGAATTCAGAAAGGGGCTCGTCGCAATAGAAATGCTAAATTTGTAAATGTCTTGGAGAATGCTAACGTACCATGGCCTTCATAAATTTGTTTCTGAAATAATTTATCACATGTGTATTAAATATTACTATGAATAATATTTTTTATCATTCTCCTTTGAAACCCATATATGAACCAACGGAATCTGGCCATGCATGCCTAATGGATCCAATAATAAAATTAGGAAGTTGAATTCGGTTAAACTTTCCGAGGAATCCGTACTTATCAAATGTGTATGATTTGCATGCAAATTTCCGAATTAGGTTTCAGTATCACTCCCATAATTCTGCTCAGATTCCATCGCTTCCGTCTTCGCTATGAATTACTCACCATACTGCGTCCAGCAGCATGGTGAGCATCCAAAAACTATGCATGCAACAAACAAACCTTCACTTTCTTCTTCTTTCTAGAAAATATCGGTAGCCGGAGGCTTCCTTCCTTCATTGAATAAAGCGTAGAAACAACACGTAGAAATGAAAGTGGGTGAAGGAGGTTACTAATGTCTTCTGAATCCGTTCCGTGGTCTATAAGGAGGACGGTGCAATTAGTTTACATGGTTCTGTTAAGAAGCCTTTGCGGAATTACGAGGTTAGGGGCCCAGTTTAGTGCACCTTCCAGCTCTGGTTCGCAGCTGGGATGATCCGAGACGCGTCGTACTCGTCGGTATCAATGGGCTCCTGATGTAGAGGTTGTTATACTCAGTGCGTCTATGTTGGCTAGAGTTTAGTTTCGCCTGTTGGTATTGACGGTTAAGTGTAATGTGAAGCTGATGCTGTCTGAATTCCGGTATGGTTCTGAAATATTTCTGCCTTCCTAATTCATTTTCAAGCTCCTCCCGGACGTGATATATATATATATATATCTATATATATATCCATAGTGACGTCGAGCGTCATCAGTGAGGATCAACAAGTGTATTGGGATTTGTATAATTACGAGAGTCAAATTTGGATTCTAATAATCCAATTCACACGTGTTGGAACGTAGAAATGAAGCGACGAGCACTTTCTGGTACGGTATAATACAGTACGATAGTTGATGGATCCTTTCGTACGTGAATAATACAGTATGGCCGTCGTTAGCTGGTCGACTAGGTACAGTGCCACTGTATTCAGTTTTACCAGTGTAAGTGCGGTGTCGGACTTTAGGTTACTTACCTTTTTTAACAGTCATTTTCTTTTTCACTCCTTTTAATTAGTTTTGTCGCTATTTGTGCGCTAAACTCTTTCAGCCTTTTCTACACTCTCCTCATCCATTCCTCTGCCATTACTTTTCCAACTAACACTGCCCGTCATCCCTTCTCTTATTCATGCGTCCTCACTTCTTTGTGGTATTGTGCCACTTCAAACACTACCTCTCTTCTCCTCATGTATGTGGCAGTATGCCACTCGAAACACTACCCTCTCCTATCCTGAAAACTTCCCGTCCCTTAACTAACACAATAAAGCTATCCGTCTCTTCACTATTGCCGTGGCTTTGTACCACTAACACTACCCATCTATTAATTAATACTACCAAATCTGGATGTTGCTTTCTGCCACTATAACACCACCCGTATCTTCACTCTTGTAGTGGCTTTGTGCCACTGACACTATCCATCTCTTCATTCTTGTCGTGGCTTTGTGTCACTAAAACTACCCATCTCGTTCACTTCTATTGTGGAATTGTGCTACTATAGCAGTACTGATTTCTTGACTCCTTCTGTAGCTACATGCCACTGATACTACTAATCTCTGAACTCTTCCCGTGGGTCGTCACAAGATCGATTCGTATAGATTTGATCGAATCAAATCGACATTCTTTCAATTAGTTCCTTCCTTTTCTTTTTCTTTTCATTTTTTTGCATTTCCACGACTCTCATTTCTTGTTTTGAAATTTGTGATACCCTTTCCAAAGTTGTTTCCACCGTTCTTCATTGTGCACTTCATATGCATTAAACCATTCGTCGGCATATTATTGCTATTTTTATGACCTAATTCATTTTTCCGTGCACAAATCTGTTCGACATTTTTCGTTCCATCCCAACTGTTACTATTACCAAATATTATATTATTAGGGGTGAATTAATTTGTATTTTTGTTTTCTTTTGTCTTTCCTAATGCGCACTCTTTTTCTGGTTAAGTACTTCATGACTTGACCATCCTTCGGAATCTATTCTTCCTCTGCTCCTATTCCCTTTTTGGAGCTGCACTTAATCCATTGAAAGACAGAATTCTTCTTTTGCGCCTGATTCGCAAATTAATAACTTCCTAATCCTTTCCTAAATCCTCCCTGCGTTCTTTCTCCATTTTATCTTTTGTCGCTTACCTCCAACTCGTCTTCTCCTTTCTCTCCATCATTTAGTAGCCTTCATTCGACCACTCAGATACTTCTCCTTGTTGCGTTGTCCCTTCAGTAAACATCAAGGGCAAAAGTTCCACTCTGGAGCGCGTATTGTACTCCCTGTCTTTCGCCCCTCCTTCAACTACCGTCATAGGTGTGTTGTGGAGTATGTAGGCTATTGAGTAGTGTTGTGCTACTTGTCAGCCCTGAATTCGGAGCCGTGATGTGAATTACCGTGGAGTGATCTGGCGTTCTTGTAGCCTGTGTCGTGTCGGAGTTTCCCCTTCACTCGCACGAGTTGACGTAGTTGTGATATTATCTTCAAAGTGATACTGTCTCGTCGCTACTCGCTAATTGCACTTCACAATGTTACCACGGGTGTCGCTGCTAAGTTGGTAAACTCTGAGTTGTTGTTTTCACTAAATCGTACCTTTTTTACTCCTACCGCCCATCGTCTGCTGCACCAAGGTTAAATACCTTTTTTTTTCATAAAATGTCTAATGTAAATAACACGTGGAACATAAAGTGTTATTCTGTTGGTCGAAATCTAATTCTTGTAATTAATAATTAGATATCTTGATGTGTATAATTGTTGGCATAGGTGTTCCTCCTTGTTCTATTTATTCTATATTATTGTGTATTTTCCCTCATTCATTGTCTTTTGTATTTACTGCCTCTCCTCCACCTACGCCATCACCATCACCTATGACATCAATATCAGGGAAGCCGTCACCATCATCGTCATAATCATCATCATCATTAATAACATTAGCTAGCACCATAACCATCTTCATTAACCCAACCATCACTGTCACCATCTTTAAACGTCATGTACACTCAAAAATTGTGGATTTTATAATCCAACCTTTCCGGTTCGGGTGTCTGTGGAGTTATTGTCGCCCATACTAGTCCGGCGACGTCAAGGTGGTTTGTGGCTATCAAAGTACAGAGTGGGCTAGTCTTGGCAACCGATTTCGTTAGTCCACCCGCCGGTTTTTTGTCCTGGGATCCATGTTAGCCGTGCCAACTCCCCGTTCTTGTAGCTTTGCTTCAGCTGGAAGAGTCTATTTGTAGTTTGTAGACTTCCTTTGGCGACGAAGTCAAAAAAGTTCTTACTATCAACGTATGCATCGATCTCAACTTT
>JAULBU010034919.1:0-35800 GCA_032358235.1 Odonthalia washingtoniensis
ATGTACTTATACACTCAATTGCAACAATAAGCTACCCCCAGTTACTGGAAATTGTGTGATCATCTGGATACTTTTAATGTGTAATTAATATGTGTAGTATTAAACAATATATATCAGATTGGGAAGAAGATTCAACTAATGTTACTGATCATATCTTCTGATTTTAGAAAATATTAGAGAAAAACAGGAAAAAGTCAGGGTTGGGACTGGGAAAATTTTGTTTTCTATCTGTTTAGGGACGTAAAAATATTTTTATGGCTGTTTACCGAGGTTTTAATTTTAAAAATGTTAATTTTTTTTGAACGCCACCCTTCCGATGTATCACTTTACAAATCTTTTACCGTCCTAATCACAAACGCTCCCTAGAAAATAGTACTGTTTACATCTATAGTTTAACTTCAAAATTTTAACGAGTACAAATGTATTGCACTGCCGTCACCTACCGATGCTCGCCATATTACATCCCCATTTAGCTGCAAAATGGATCCAATAATGGACACATGTGTCCACATTATCTGCGTCTAGCCACACCATCACCCCCACATTGCGTCGCAGATTACTCTTCCAGGCAATGGTTTCAGTATCTCCAACTGTTGCTGCATTTTCTCGCACTGTCCTCAGTAGGCTTCACACTTCCATCAAACCACCCGTGGTGACAAAAACAATTCGGTACCCACCCCATCGGAAGCGGATGACTTGTCTGGAGAAGTCCACTGTCCTTAAAAAGTCTCCAAGTTCAACGCGCATATCTTCTCATCATTTTCACCATGTTCTTCTCATTTATACTCCCAGAGATTTTATCATGTATGCACTCGCATGTTGAAATTTTCACAGAAAAGCATATTTCTTCAACCACTGTTAACCAATTTCCTAATTTATTCTTAGGAACATCCAATGTCAACCTCATTCGTGATAGACGACTTTTGGGCCGACCGCGAAAACAATCAAGAGAAATTGTATGTACAGCAGCGTGGTGAGCAGTCGCCTTCAATTACATGTGTGCAAAATTTGGTCCGACTAAAGTATGGTAGGAAGCTCTACCTGAGCGTGGACATAAAATAGAAGCGTTAGTGAAAGTATTTCACATCTATTTGCGAGAAGAATTTGAGGGGCTTTGGAGGTTTGGCGTGAAATTAAACTTAAAAATTCCACGCCACCTCGCTCTCAAAATTATGCCACAACAACAACATTATGGAAAAATCCAACAACAGTGCGTACAGTCTGAATATTTTGAACCCCTCTTACAGAAACCGATTCATAAAAAGGTTGGCTTTCACTGGGTAGAGTCGTTTTATGGAACGCTATGGGCATCGTTATCCGTGCTCACACTGAGAAACATCTGTTGAGTCTGGGGAAGGAACAGGGCACATTGATACTGTACAAGTATTATTCCTTCTCCAAACTACGGCAGAAATATTATTTCTGTCGTGGTACACCGAGGTACTGTAGCAGTATATTGAAATCCAGAATTTTCAATGATTACGACACTGAGAACGCTCACGGAACTAATTTCACTGTCAATGTTGTCAATGGTCGGACACTTGGTGACACAGAAGTTAAGTGTTCTAATGTGGACAGCCGACAAGATAGTTTCACAATGGTTCTCATATTGAAGGGGTGGGACGCACGCATCTAAGCACCATTCAGGCTCCATAGAAATGCGGATCTCAATTATCCTATATTCTCTGTTCCAATAATGTAGAGGGTGTTTCTTACAGGAATGGTTCAAAGGTCTGGACATGAAACTTACCAATCGGAACGGCACGTTATTGTCCTTTAGCAAACAAAACTTTCTGATTTCTTAATGTGTATTGTAGCGGCTACGCCACCACTCCATAGAATAGTTCTGCAGCTGATATTTTACACCCAACTATCAAATACTTTCCACGTAATGCGATCAATTTAATCCAGCCATGTGATAGTTTCATTATTCAATACTAAAACGCGCATTGAAAACTCATTGGGAGAGTTAAAATAGTAATATGATTAAGAAGTGAAACTGAAAAGATACATCATACAATCTGTACAATCCTGGGAAGTTCTTTTTTCAGCTTGCAGCTCGGTCTGTGAAAAAGGTCAGTATGCAGCGTGGTACCAACGAACATATATACACTCGAAAGTCCAAGAAAATAACAGGATTGTCTATCAAAATAAACGGCATGTGGGACGTGGTTCAGTTCAATTCAGAACCTAAGGGAACTGTGCGGAAGCACCAAGTTTTCGTTAATGTCTCCACTAAATCTAGAAAATCAATTGCCCTGATATTTTACGGTGAAGTGGTAACCACGATACCATTAGGACTCCAACTGATACCGTGTATCCAACATACAAGGGTCACTCCAGTTCACTCCGATTGAACTAGAGTGACCCTTGTATGGTGTCTCCACATTCGCAGTCCGATCCAGTCGTGGAATATTTCGAAATTAAGGCGTGTGACTTCATTACTACCCGTAAATTGGATTTCACTAATAATACCGTGGAATTTTATACTAGCAAATGGGGAAGGAGGTTTTCTGGTTATGTTAAATTTTACGCAATCCATAGTATTGATGAAGATTCTTCCATATTTCCCTTATTAACGGCTTCGTTTCAAGTATGGTAGTCCGTATGGAACAAGAAACAAAGTTAATGAAAGAAAACCTTCTCTAGATATGACAGACTTACTTGCAATGGGGTGTCAAAACGGGCCAGGGTCAAGAGCAAAACGGAGCTTAAATTAGTAGAAAGTATATGTAAGTGTAGTCTAGATTGGGGAATTTTTTATGTGAGTCTACAAACTAATTCACTGTTCAGAGGAGAGCGATTTATCCAACTTCCCTGTTACAATTAAATATCTTTTACGGAATGGCGTGGATCGAGGGTACTGTAGTATCCTCGTCGACTCCGAAGCAGTCGACAGTGACCAAGATCGTAATTAAAAGTGGATCACCTTGGTCCTAGCAATCAGGTATTACCTATCCGGGGTTGCGTGTTGGTCACATTTCTCTTTTTGTTGGTTGAACTGTCTTTCGACGTATTCGTTAGTTATTCTGATGGGGATCTCTTTTTTCGTTAATGTCAGTTCATTATTCTTGCGCACGTAGTTCTCATCGTTGTTCCTCATTATTTATCTTCATCGTCCTCATCGCTGGTCCTCGTTTATCGTCATCATCATTTCTTCTTCTCTTAATTCTGTTGTATGTTATTAACCCTTTTCTTTCGTCCTATTTCCTGTCTTCATACTTTCTTCTGTTCGTCCATTTTCCTCGTTCTTCGTCCGTCCCCTATGTGCCTTCTCGGTTATATCACACGAACAGCTCACAAATGATATCGATTCGAATTTTATTCGATTCTACAAGGACTGCATTTTTATATGAGTAGATTACAAGAACTCTGTCCATTACTTGGTCTAGTAACGTCACACATGAGTTTTTGGGTAGACCATGAACTAAAGGTTCTGTAAATTGTGGTAACTGGCAAGAGAAATATATAGTACGTAATATATTGCCCAACAGTTATTGAGCAGAAGAAATCTGCAGATGTTTTCAAGAAGAATAGAATAGGTGAGTTTTGTCTACAGGGTATGTTTGCAATTTCACATAGTGCAAGAGGAAGATGGTGGAATACGCAGATTATGAACTACTTAATGCGTTCTCTGAATGGTACCCGCAAAATGAAGAGGTAACGTATTTTGTAGTGTCCAACGTTTTTGTAGAATTGATATAATTCTCTGTCTAGTTTCCACATCGTTGGTATGACAATAAAGTGGCCAAGGCATCCGGTATGTATTTTTTTAAACTATAAGACGCACAAACCCCACTTGGACATGTATTACTAGATGACAGCGCATTTCTGAACAAAACCGAAATCATGAATGAAAAAGCAGTACATGGGCGGAAAACGAACAATCTGTGAGACGTTTCCATATCTTCATAGATTCTTTCTGTAGACTTGATAGTAGTATAGTTCTTCGTGTCCAGTTAAGGATAAAGTACATAGTGGAATGTGCGGGTGCTGCATGGACCTTTCAAAAGAAATCTAATATTTACGGAACCAGCTAATTATAAATAGCGACTCCCATTGTTGACAATTTATAACCACATGTTTAACTTAAGAACGCGTGAAGTAGATTTGAACCATATTAAGACAACTTATTTCAACATCAGAGATTAGATTGGACCGATGTTGAGAGTTAAAAACCATTAATATAGGCGGTTGTAAATCGGGAGGATTTTGCATACGGTAAGTCGTTTTTATATTCTAACAATGGAAATAAATTTCATCAACAGATGTTCAATGAGGATGTTAAAAATGAAGGATCGCACGATGATGGATATAATACTACATGGTGACCTAAACACCGTTAAAATAGATGCTATTAGTCCCTTTATTTCCTTGAGAATGTCCTGTGGTTCCTCCATTTATCCTGCTACTTGTTGCTTCAAATATTTCCTTTACTGTTGCAACTTTGTGGCTACATGCTTCTTCACAGCGTTGTTATCGTCATCCATTGACATATGGGGTCCAACGGAGCCAAACTCATGGATGATTTAGGAGATGTATAGTTAAACTCATCTACTATCCTTTCCAAGTTCTCACTCTCGTTCCAACGTGGTCCAAAATATTGTCATTCATCCCATATATATTTTTGTTCAAATATGTCCACCTGAACGTGTGATTTCTAACCCGTTCACAAACTAATGTACTAACATCTCTCCTCCTACCTAACATCGCTCTCTGTTACACACTTTCACTGAATCCATCAACAACATCCTCAATACCAATTACATCCATATTTTTATCGTCCCCATCTCCCTCCTGTTTTCCAGACCATTCTTCGTCCAATACACCGTCACCAATCACAGACTCTGTTCACTATGCATGTATTTAGTGTGTAATGTTCTTGACACAACACACTAGTGGGGAGCGTGACAGGTCACCTGTCTTGTTCTTACTGTTGGTGAGCTTATAAAATTTCATCTTCAGTTATTCCACTTCGCGAGACAGACGATCGATCATATTTTTGTGGGTGATAAAATATTCCTTAACAACATCCCAGTAGTTCGCACGGAGGTGTTCCGCATCCTCCACAGTAGGTAGGAGTATATATATATATATATACGCATCGCTGTAGTTCACGATTTTTTATTGGCTCCTACCTCTCCATCTATACTGTGACGGAGGTCTTGCATTGTTCCTTGCGCCCTTCGCTTCGTCTTGTACCGTTTCCTTCATTTGTTTCGTTTACGTTGAGATTCCTTCAGACGTTCCTATTGACTTTGATGGCCCGGTTTTCGTCGGTGCCTAAGTTTCTGTTGGTGCCGCAGTTGGTATCGTCGTACTTGGTGCAGCCTTTTTAGGGGTCACCGGCGTTGTAGGTGCTATAGTTGGTACTTCACTCTGTTTCTTATTCACAGTCGTTGTCGGTTTTTGATTCGTAACTATTTCCACCCAAGACATATACGTATTATTAAAAAAGGAGTAGAGTAGTACAGTTCTATTTCCTAGTCGTTTTTGTAAGTTATAGAAATAAAATTTCGAGTAGTACAGTGGTGGGATAATTTGAACTACCCGGTTCTGTTAACGGTGTATCACTGTACTCCATTATCCATTCCTCCGTTCAACTTCAAACTTTTCAGGATATGCTCTTCTCAGTCTCAGCTTTCAAGCAGTTGGTATTTTTTTAAATCAGGTAACATTTTCCATACGCTTGTACAGGCTCAGATATGAATCTAGGTTTAATAACGACATAGGAATTTTTGAGTTTGAATGAACCTCTGATCAAATGACTGACCGTGTTTTTGTTTTCTCTTCTCACAGAGATGAAATAAATAAATACATTGACAGGTATAATAATGAAGTAGAGGCTGTTGCATATACACTACGTTTTTGTGATAAACGACAATTAGCTTTTCTTCAGATTATAATTTATTATGGCACATTTATAACATTCAGGCACGGTGACAGTCTATTTAAATGTGTGTTTGAAGAGTTCATTTGCAATTTAGCTATGAAATCATGCTTAAAATTTTTAATTGAGATGTGTGTTACTTGTTAAGGCAGTTCAATGGGATACAACTTCAATTTTCATTAGTACATTTCTCGCAATTAATTCAAGATGCCTATGTCAACCTATTACAAGCATTAACCCATTCCTTTCTACCATTTTACATCCATGTTGTAGTAATGTAGTTGAACTTTCCTATGTCCGTGGGTTAGTTGAGATAGCATCTAGTCTCATAAAAAGAAGAATTATTACGTCTAATTTTCATGACAGTCATGATGGAATAAAGGCATCGATCAAAAGGAAGAGTGTTTTGAGAAAACATTTTGCTTTTTTGAAGTCTTATCAACTTATACACTCATTTATAAATTGGTTTATGAAGAAGGGTGCAGTTGCAGATGATATTCGTTTGGTTCTTTTTGTCATTTCTTTATGTATAATAGAATGAAGTTCTGTATAGACATGTCCAGTCATGCTCCTCTGAACAGAACCGACCAGGCCAAACTTGGCTTCATGTTGACCGGTTTGTATCAAAAAGACTAATGACCATAAACTTTTACAATTTCTATCGTTTATCAATGATAAATCATGTACTAGAACAAGCTACAGACGTATTCAATATTCATGATCTAAAAGAACTTATACGAGATAACTTTATATTCATTTATTTCGCTCAAGTGCATAACTGTACCTTCATATGTCTAAAGAAGTTCAATGACGTGAACTGGAGGAACGGTCGAAAATAAATTTAATTGATAAGAAATCATTTTTTCAAACCACCGTGGTTTGAAAAACTGAACTGAAAACGACACTGTCACAGCGTCATTTTCAGTAGCGCTGGAACAGCCAGCGACAAAATTCTGAATACACTAAATTCATAACATGATCAAATGCAGGTATAATTGGTCGACAAATTGTGTTCACGAGATGATAATTAATAGAAATATCGATTACCCACATAGCATTGATTACCACTAGAGTGAAAATGTAGGTCGATGCATTTTATGTACTACAGGAAAAAGAAACGGGGGAATATTGCCATGAAAGGTTGTAAAACATTCAAAATTCATCTTTGTTCGATCAAGCGTGGTTCGCTTCGTAGTCTAGGAGGTGGTTTCGAATGTCAATATTTATGGCACACTGCGATTGATTTATATGCATTAGAATGTGAACAGAAAATACAATCAAATACATTTTTACCACTTCCAATTCATAGTGATTTTATGGAAGGAATTTCAAAAAGTGACCTAATACAACCTACCATTAATCGTCGTAGATATTTAAACCACGGGTTGTGGTGAATTTTATGTCTCAAATAGCAGCCAGATATTCAAGAGATGATTCACTTGTTTAAAATGGTGCTGACAAAATTCAAGTAAGAAATGAAGGTGAAGATATTTCAAATTTTTCAAAACCTCGCTGTAAAAATAAGCGTACAACAAGGACGTCTGGATACTTTTTCTGTTCAATGCAATCAACCTTGTTCATCGGTTTTGTTATTGTTTTTATGGCATTAAAGAGCATTTTTCAAACCATTTTCAAGAATTCATGCACATATTTCAAACAGAATTTATTACATAAATTTTCTGTTGATTTTGTTGATTCCTGTTGTCCTGTTGTAGACGTCTCTAATTTTGAGAATATAAAGAGTTTCGACGGTGAACTATATTATAAATGACGTGCCTTCTTTGTTGAAGCAAAACATGGAACATCGCCACTGACCCCCTTAAAACCATCCTGAGTATTTGCCTACCTTTTAGCTGGAGCCAACTTGGTTGAATCGGCTCGTTAAATTACACCCGAGATTTTCTTTAATTACTACGGTGAGGGGACAAGAAGTAATTGAACTTGGGATTGCTGTGGATAGGAACGAATTTATACTGTACATATTAAATTACTATATTGTGTAAACATTGGTTTCTCGTAGTGTATACTGTGTAGCATCTGCAGTATACAAGCAAAAGCGACAGGTCGTCTCACATTTCAAACACTCGGCTATCCTTTTTTTCTCGACTTGTCTATTTTTCTTACAGCCTCCTGATGCACTCATCCCTTCCTTGACAGCTATTTGTTCGAGGACGTAAAAAAGTCTTCCTGTTTTCATATACTCCATTAGGACCATGTCCAGTTCAAACTTCGTTAAATCATCCGCTAGATTATTCTCCGTCTTAATCCATCCTATCTCGGTAATATTTTTACTCTTGTAGGCCTGCCTTGCTGCACTAATTTCAATCATCAATCTTTTTCTTTTGTAGTAGATGACCTAGTGATTACATTGAACAGAGACATATAATCAGTTAACATTTGTAAATGGACACCATGGCCAAGAATTGTATTCAACTCGTGACGTATCATTATTTCGGAATCAAATGCATCAGCAAACGCGAAGATATCACTCCCCAGTACTGACCAAACAGCTCTCCTTGTCTTTCTGCTGGAATAATCAATACTGTTGGCATTGCCGAATCTATATTCCAAAAACATAATGTAGCCAATTTGGTAGTAGTTATTTCCAGCATTGGCAAAAGAGCCGTCCGAGAACGCAGTCATCTTATGGACTCCTCATCTATAATCGGGAACGTAATGCCGAGTCTGGATGTAGACTGAAGGTGTTTGATCAACTTGTTTTCCATCTTGGCATTAGTTTAATCAATCCTTTCTTCGGTTACTTGATATAACAAGTTTACGCCAGCCACCACATCTGGTTGACAGTTGGTTATCCCAGAGCTCTGGTTCCTAACAGAGCAAAATAATTTGAAGGTTGCATTAGACGGTAACTGGTTTGGATTAAAGGTATACTGAACCTTTCGTGTTACAAACACCTTTTTGATTAGATCAACTTCTATCCCCGCGAATACTTTTAGAGCAGAGTTACAAGGGTGGGAGTAAAATTTAGGCCCCGTTCTCGGACTGAATTTCTCAAACTTACCATTTCCTACGCCTATCTAATCGTCTACATATATACTAGCTACCCCCCCCCCCCCAAGATTTTAATTTGCACTCAGTTGATAGTAGAGCGACAATTCACCTGTAGTATGTTCCATACTTGTTAATTCCTCTTCTCCATCCCTCATGACGTGCGAACTGAATTGCTCATCCCAATAGTCTTCGGCATGGGCAAGTCCTCAAATCGGCTTATCAAGTTTCAACACCTGACCAGCACTTAGAACAAAAATATCATGAGCTTCTACATACATACTCCGATTGAGACTCTCAATCCGGATGTAAGCCTGAGAAACATATTTGTTCCAAACATTAAAACCTCTATTGTCGGCTGAAGACAATTCTATAGTTATCTATTTGTGCCGAAGTTTGGATGAATTGTAGATAAAGGAGTTTTTCTCATTATCACAATGCCTCTGAACTACATACCAAACGGACTTTTTATTTTTTAGTCGTTCCAGCTTTCTTTATCACCGTCACAGCTCTTCCTCTCATTATGTTTGCAGAAGTAGGTAGAGATGACTTATTTGTGATGGAAAAACAACCTATATTATCAAAACCAACAATTTCCTCCCATCAAATACTACTCAGTTTCACAATCTACATCAGCGAATTTATGAAATACAACAAAAGATACATACTCTACAATCCAACCACTCAAAGAACCAATCCAACTCAGTAGCTCCCGAAGTACCAGCTTCGATCTTTCCATCGACACAGCCAACAATAGATGCCCGTTCCAAATCTGTAGAATTCAACGAAATTTCTGAACTTTCGAGACAACCTGTCTCCGTCTTGTAATACCAGCCACTACCTCGTAATACCAATATGAATGAAAATCAGAATCAAAATGAGGAGTCATCCAACCACTTGAACTTCGTTCTCCCTGACAGACAAACAAACATCTGATCCAATCGCAACTGGATTTAAAAACCACGTTCAAATCTAGAAAATCAAATAGTAACTAGAGATCAATATATGTCTAATGTCAATCCTTTGGAGAAATAAGAAGGCGGCTAGTATCATCACCATCCTCCACCTTTGTATTTTCCATCTTTCAAATCATGCCCGTTTCACCACCCTCTATATCAACACAGGCACCCAGCTGTGACTATATTGTCAATACGAAAAACTATCCTCTCGATACATAATCGCAGTAGTAAAACGCACTACAATGGTTAGATTAAAGGGTATTGGGTAGTCCATCGAGATGATTTCCTCGAGCTATGTGATAACTCAGACATACGTGACAAATTTCTTCTACGATTATTGTGACATACCCTAAAGGGTAATGCACTAAGTCGCTACTGAACGCTGAGGAGGGAAGGTATAGGATGGAATTACCTGGCTAAAACATTCGAAAAGTTCTTTCTGACTGAAGCTCTACTTGAGTAAAATTCATCACGCCTCGAATCTTCAAAGTTGAAAATTTCCAGGGGGATGACTTAGAAGACGACGAAGTGTCGTTGGAACTGGTAAGAAAAATAGAGGAATTAAATCCACTTTCTGCCCTACCAGAAAGTGACGAAATGATAAAAATGCAACCATCTCCTCCAAGCGACGAGAAACCACGAATGGTCGCTGATTGCCAAGGGAAGGTTGAGGATACCATACAATTTGATGACGCTTGGTTATGAAATGTATGTATCCATCAACGACTTCGGATCTTCGAGGGCGAATAAAATAAGAAACGACCAGTTGAAAAGAATGGCAAGGCTACACTACATAGAAAAGGGCAGCCGCAGACAGGTCACTGGGTGATTATGTAAATGGTAACGGATATGTTGAGAGTACAAAAAGTTATGACGGTGAAATATATTATAAAATGACGTGCCTTCTTTATTGAAGCAAGCATGGAACCTCACTATTGGCCCCTTTAATATCATCGTGAGTATTTGCCGACAGTTTACTGTAGGTGGAGCAAAGTTGGTTGAATTTTAGAACGGTTAGTGAGTGGGACAAGAAGGAATTGAAGTTGGGATTGCTGACGGATAGGAACGAATGTATACTGTACATAGTAAATTACTAATACGGTGTGCACATTCGTTGCTCACAGTTTTAGTAATTTACTAATACTGTGAATTCTGTGAAAAGTGTAAGCACTCGGTCATCACAGATTGGAGAATGGTAGTGACAAACAAATTGTTTGTCATTAATTGGAAATGTATGTGATGACACTATGAATTGCTTCAAAATTTCTCAGAAAAAGCTGTTATGCCGCCAATCTGTAAGACTGGCCAAACCAGACATACCTATTTTCATTTGAATAGATGTATATGTAATACATATAAAAAATCGTTCGAATAGTCTTTGGTATTGCATAGGAAAGAAGAGAAATCTTCAGAAAAAGAAATCGAAGGTCTATCACTTTATCGATTGCCATTTTGGGAAACGCTGACGACAAAGATTGATCACAAACACAATAAAAAATTTCCAAAAATAGGGTGCAACATGTAAATCAGATTCTGGTAGAGTATGGGGAGCCGTTTTAGCGTCAGCAGATATTCTTAGGAATTATATTTTCGTCATCTTATCGATCATCTATTATGAAATTGAGGATGACTTTTCCAAAATTTAATTGGGAATTTAATTCGATTACCTCATTGTAATTAAAAAAAGTTAGTAATTTATTTCTTCTTTGAATACTGCCGTATGCCAAACTTTTGAATATTATTTCGAAATTCAAAGAAAGGCTCAAAGAAAGGCTCAATTTCATTGATTTCATCTATTTCGTCGATTTCTCATGATCTGCTGGAGATGTCGTCCTACTTAAGGGTTTTAGGGGAGAGTTAGGGGACAATTAGGGACAATTAGCCTTAAATCAGAATTAGACCCCACTGCATCACGAATTGATCAAAAATAAAATAAAAAAAGAGACAGATAAACTATAGGGACAACGAAAAGTCTGAATGTTAACCCTACCCGTTTGTGAATTGGAGCTTGGTCGATATCTTGAACTATTTGATCAGTTTGACGATGCTCGCAACTTGAAGACAACTGAAAAGACAAACTTAGTTAACGGCTGATTCCAATCAAAACAAGACGAAAACAATATCTTGATTGCGAATATTGATTTTGACGTTATCTACCAAACCTCCAGTCAACTTTTGAGTTATGAAATACTGTTGAAGGCAATTGATTTTTCATGATCAACAGCTTGAGAATTTGTAAACCATGAGAAAGCATTTCCCTCCAGTTGAGGATAGGTTTATTTGTTCAATGGGATCTACTTGTTTTTCTGCCCTAGTTCTATCTCTTATCATTTTGATATCCATTGTTTACTTCACTTTTATTAGCCCATTTGACCATATTTTCACAACAACAACTGGAAATACAATGGCAAATGAATCTACAGCATCAAGAAAACGGATCGCATTATGTATTACGGGTAGTGCACGAACATTTTATTATCCACCATTACATGAAAGAATGTTACAAAATTTAGTACAACCTCTGCGTAAAGATTATGCAGTTGATGTAATATTTAATATAAAAACGGGAAAAGAAACAAAATATTTAAAACCAGGATATCATCAACCTGGATATCGTGTATCGAATAGACGACTTCGAGCAACTATGCGAAAATTTTCTCCTGTCATAATACATGAGACAAGAAAGACTGAAGAATTTAAACCGAAATGGCCTGTTCATGTAGATGATTTAGGAGCGTTACGAATGGATCGTCCTTCTTATTGTATGAATAGCACATACAAAGTTGGTAACTTTTCTTCAGATTGTGTAGTTCCATTTTCATTACATCGATATTCACAATGCAGAGAGCACATTGTGAA
Source organism: Odonthalia washingtoniensis (assembly GCA_032358235.1). NCBI lineage: Eukaryota > Rhodophyta > Florideophyceae > Ceramiales > Rhodomelaceae > Odonthalia > Odonthalia washingtoniensis. The sequence continues at coordinate 12,718 of JAULBU010034919.1, forward strand.
ACGTGAGAAAGAAATTGGAGTTTCCTATGATTATGTTTATTGTACAAGACCAGACATGATATTTTTTGACCATTTGATTATGCCGAAGGATATTAAAAACGGAACAATTTATACTAATAATGCTGTAATGTATTCGAATGAACCACTTTATGATTGGTGGAGAAATGAATATGATCATGATAAATCCATAGCGGAGAAAGCAAATGAGATTCGTTCCACTAATGACCAAATTTTGATAGGTACCAGAGATTCTGCTGATATTGCATTGCAATCTATTAATGCTGTAGACGACTGTAACTACTACATCAATGTCATCAAAGGTCTAAATCCAGAGTCACAATTGGGTCTCTGGTTGTTGAAACATAATTTGAGAGTCAAGACTATGCCTTGGTTTACAGCTGTTGTTCGATACACTATGGGAATTGAATGTCATATTTTTACGGGGAAGAAGGTTGTCAATGGATCTATGGTGAACTCATTTGATTATTGTGACGGGATTAATGCCGAGGAATTTAGAGGAAAAGTGTAGAACAATCTGGACTTTGTTAACTTGATTAGTCTATAACCATTAACATACATCGTACTCTAACAGTTAGAAGTTTCTTTTTGGTTTGTTCTGCTGAAATGTTTTTTGAAAACAACTAAAAACTACTTGGATGATTTAAAAAAGGCTTACAGTGTGTGTTGGTAATTAAATTTGAAATTTGAAATAGAATGACATTCAAATAAACATTGTTTTGAACTGAATAAGTAAGTTGTGATTTGTGGATCAAAATAATTCAATTATTTAGTTTATAGAAAAGGATCAACCAATAAAAGTCATTTCCTGAATAATAAGTGGTCAGCAGACAACCGATACTTGACTGAATTAATGACATACAATGTTATTGTACTACATACTATTGACGTTGAGGTGTAATGTGACATCGATCAAAATCCATGGGTCGAGCACCAATCCAAAAAATCACCCGAGTTGATCAGTTGATCAAAGATTGTGAATTCTACCTCTCAACCCTCAAGTTACCTTTCAAACCGGTCGTCTACATCTTTACGTTGTCTGCCTTAAACGGAATCACACCCCTTCACAAAACGTAAAACGTAAAACTGCAATCTCTGTTTTCGAAACAAAAAATATACCCAACAGAAAAATGTCGGGCGTTAAATCTTTTCCACAAGTTGAGGTAAGTCGCGCCATTGATGAAAATATAAAAGGGCAAGCCAACCAGATGGGAAACAATCAATGATGTTCGTATTCTGACAACGCGAAATCCTTTTCTAAACAAATTACATTGTATCAGGTGGAACGTCACACAACAACATCATCATGTTGGATGATCATTAATAATAAAGTATATGATATCACTCAATTTTTAGATGAACATCCTGGAGGTGAGGATATTTTATTAGAATCATCTGGTCGAGATGCTACACGTGAATTTGAAGATGTAGGACATTCTGATGAAGCTCGTGCACAATTAGATGATCTTTTTATCGGTGATTTTCGTGAACCAACTGAAGAAGAACTAGAAACAGCTAAAGCAGCAGCTGAAAAGAGTATGGAAGGTATGAAGCCTGAATCTTCTGGTAGTAGTTCTTTTATTACTTCTATAGCTAAATGGTTGGTACCGATAGTCATTGTTGGGGTTGCCCTCGTTTTGAGAAAGTATTCTGGAAAATAGGGTTTTGTCATTTTTATCCTTGCTTCTTATGTTTTTGTTTCCGATCCCACTTTTCTCTCTCTAAATAACTGCGGACTTTTCTTTTTCATGTTTCATTTTTGACACATCTATCACACATCATCATCGGGTCTTCTGTTTCTTCAAAATGGCGAATTTATTGGTGGCGTCGGGGTATATGTGCATATGGGTTCATTCTAAACGACCTCAAACATTGACAAATGACCCACCGTTGTCAGATCCATTGGCCCAATATCAAATAACCGTACTGCTATCATCGACCAAATGCAGTTCATATACGAATGACAAATATTACATGACACATATATTACACAGATTTTATTTAAACGAGACCTGATCATCTGAACAATTAAATCACACCAACCACATGAAATCCTTTCCATCCACGACAGAATCTCCACCACGAACAACATTTCTCGCAATTCTAATTTCATCACCATCGCCCGACATAACATCTGTAAACGTAAGCGCCATTCTAGCCACATCACGAAACCCCTCACTAAATTCAGCAAGTGCCCATGCAGTGAAGAACATTAATTTTCTCACTCCATCAAGTACAATCTTGTTCCCACTCTTTGTTTTAACATCCTCAGCAGCAGCAAGTCCTAACCTCGCCGCATCGAATAATGCACGTGCAACTGATGAAGATCCTCCTCCCAGTATGTCCACAGCATCACGCATTGTTGATAGTCCTATTTGTTTATTATCTGTTCTATTCACCACAGATTTACAAACATCTTCTGCACTTGAATGTCTAGTATCATCGGCAAGTACAGCTGATGTACGCCATAAATCCCGTGCGGCGCTTATCGTGTCAGAACTCCAGTCTCCATTAGAGTGACGCATTGTTAAACTATATGATGCTATCGTATCCACTATACTATATATGATATTCGGGGATGCTATTTTCCGTGCGTCTGAAACTGAAATTAATAAATCATTGGCTGTTGGTAGTGATGGCGGTTGTGATGAAGATGAAGCTTGCAGATTTTCATCTACCTCGCCATCGTCATTGTCAGAATCAATATCATTGTTTTTGGTCACCTCTTCGTCGGTTTTACTGCATGGTCTCTTTCGCTGCTGGGTATGGGCTTCTGATTTCGAACTCCACCATGGTGTCCATGGCTGAACAAGTTCTTCTAAACGTCCATCTCGAAGACGAGTCTCGAAATCAGCTCTCAGCGAATCTGGTAAACGTTGCAAAATTTCTTCGTAACTCATTTCATTAAGTTTCATGTCCTCTAAAAGAACTTCTAATTCATCTCCGATATCGTCTTCTTTACTTTGCGATTGAAATTCCATCTGTGTTGACCGGTTTTTCTTTCGTCGCCGTCGCTTTGAAATTTCACGATTATCATTGAATTTATTTCCTTCTTTTTTGTCAACCTTCTTATCAACAACATTCTCTTCATCTTCTAGTATCATGCTTTTATGAAGCACAGAAAATAGAGCATCTTTCCCCTTATCATCAAGTTGCTGCATGAGGTCTGTCAACAGTTCAGCAGCTTCTTCATCATCGTCCCCATCATCTTCATTTCCATCATCTTCACTTTCATCACCTTCCTCGTTTTCATTCAGGACACCAAGTAGGGCGTCTCGCACATTGTGTTGTTGATCATCAGTACTACCAGAGTTGGCAGTATGACAATTTTCAGGATTCACGACGGGATGGTCTATGTAATCTTCGAAAAGTGTTCCGCCATTCTCGTCATTCAATCTTTTCAAAACATCACTGAATCGTCGTCGTTCAATATCTGAAACTGTTTTACCACGAAGCGCCTGCAGTTCATCATCTCGAAATTCACGTACGCAGCTTTCAGAATGAGTTCCGTAACAATCAGTGCTACAATATCGAACACTGCACCTCGGACATTTGTACAACGCACTCTTCTGACAAGTTGAAACCTCACAAAGTAAGTTCTGACTAATCCCAGCAACAACAGATGGCTCCATACTTTTCAAACCTATGGAAGAAAAGAAGAACTAGGATAGCAGAGAGAGAGAAAATTCTTGAACAAATAAATTTTTTAATTTTTCTGATGATGACGGCTTAAAAAGTGAGAAGACTATAAACAAAGAAAACTAGTTTACCAACGTTTTCCAGAAAGCTTATTTTGTTTCTTCTCAGCTGCCCGCCAAGAAGATCGCTGATGCTCAAAAAATGCACGCACTTCCTTATCTTTGTTATTCGCTTTTTCTCTTTTCATAGAGTCATCTCTTAATCTTTCATGTGCGACTGTGGCCGCATCAGTCCTTACATCTCTTACCTGACCTCGTTCAGCCTTTCTCAAAGCTCTTCGCACTCTCTTCGCTGCAGTGGCAGCCTCTTCCACACTTCCTGGACCTCCGAATCTACTTTTCCCACGTTTATGGAACACTCCATTTTCCTCACAATGCATACGAGGGTTCAATACTTTGACAACATTTCTTTCCTTCTTCGTATACAGTGCCAATGGCTTTCGTTCCTTCCCGTTGCTATCAACACGACTCCTGCGTATGATTGTTTCGACACGACTACGTACTGAATCGGACACAATTTTCGATAAATTGATATCTGCAAGCACGATATCTGCATTTGGCGTCCAATCTTTAAACCATACTTCCATTAACGAAAGTACCGTATTTAGAATCTTTGTGGCTGTAATCTTCGTAATAGATTCATCCCCAGATGTAAGAGCTTCACACTCGGAAAGTTTAAATGCTCCTACTATATCACCTTCTCCAATCTCTAATCCTGAGAAAATAGGTCGAAAATCTGTTCCTCCAACCCATTCTTCAGGAGCAATAGCATAACATGAGAGTAGAATTTTAGAGATGAATTCAGCAAGCTCAGGTGAATATCCCGACCGTCCACCAGTCGCCTCCATCAACACATATGCCACAAACAACCCGAGTCCAACATCAGCCACACGTACCATTCGCCATGGATTCAAAGCCTCAGACAACATCATGGCCAGGGGTGTAACTACAGAATGCCTCATATCCGACGATGGGAACAATCGTGCAACAGCACGTAACACCAATACATGTCGACTACTCCAAACCTCAGTTAACCCAATCCGGATAACTCCTTCCTCATTATGCAGGTACTTTGCCTCTTGGACGTTTCCATCATTTGTAGATGATTTCAACAGAAGATACGCACATTCCGATACTTCTGATCGTGCCCATTGACTGACAGTGTTTTCAAAAGCTGATCCCAGACCATAAACATGAATCAAAAGCAAATCAATCTCTTTAACAGCACGTTCAAGAAATTCGCCGCAAATCCCCGCAAGCAGCTCTATTCGAAATAGTAAGCACTCAAGTAACCGTTGCAATCTTCGTCGATTTCGACCAGAATCAAGAGAAATTGCGAAACATGTTCGCAAACGTTCAACTATAATGCCACGCTGGTCGACAGTGGTGTCTTTAAATAATATCTGTAGTTCATCTGCAGTCGTCGGACACTTAGAATACACGTATGGAATTTCTTTCTTATTGATTTCCTTCACTTCATCTTCCGTTTGTGCAACTACCTCTTCAATCTTAAATGATTTCCAGAACAGAGACACAGACCCAACGGAAGCTTGCTCTTCACCATTTTCAGTTTTATCCTTATGTTCATTCTCTGAACCATTAGCTCGTTCATTCTCCTCATCCGAATCTTCTTGCATTTCAGTATCCACTCCATCGTCATCATCGTCGTCGTCGTCGTCTCCTTGAAATGAGTCAACTAGGTCATCAGCTCCAGAACGATCTCTCAATCGTCCTTTCATTGGTTTTTCATTCATATTCATACCACCATCATCAATCTCCTGCATACGATGCTGTCTTAAATTTTCCATCTCAACAAGACGGTCTCTTTCTTTCTCTGCAGCTTCTTCCTCTGTGGGTAAACGATCTGTCGGTCGTGCCCGCTTTTCTGCTGCAAGCATCTGATATACTGATTCATATTGGAAATCATTTTTTGGTTTGGACTTTTGTTTATCATCATTCGCAGTTGTTACCGTTGTAGAGTGATTTTCAGCTGTAGTCACTAATAGTGACGACTGTTCTTCTGAAACTTGTCTTTGATCAGACTGTGATTGTTGTAAAAGTTTCATGATTTGTGGAAGATCTGTATCAAGACCAGCTGTTTGTTCATCTGCATGGTATTTGTCCTGCTGTCTCTGTGCTTTATACTCTTTACTCTTTTGCATTACTTCATGCATGATTTCTCGTTTTGTGCGAGGTATATCCTCCCCTTCATGTTCATGTTCACCTTCTCCATCCCCTTCGTTCTTTTTCAAGGTGAACAGTTCACCTTTGTTGTCATTATCGCTATCATCTTCATCTTCATTATCATCTTCCGCAAACCGTTGCGTACGTTCTATACCAGCATCACTACCTTCGCGGAGACCACCTGATAGTATATTTCCTAGCTGATTGGGAGTTATGTTATTGTCGTCATAATCATCACGGTCATTCAGGTTAAAACGTGCCGCTTTCTTATTAATTTTCGACCGCTCACGCTGTAAACGAAGTAGATATCGGTCTGCATCACTGATGGTGGGGTCATGCTCCGCAATTCTTTTATCAATGATCGTGTTTTTCGTTTGTGATGATAGCAATTGTTTACGAGCGGCAGTGGCTTTCGAGCGAGCCCATCGCTGCTGGAATGGATTTTGATTCTGAACAAGTGTGGGAGTCGGTGTGTTCAATGGACGCTTGGTACGGCGAGAAGGAGCCATGCCAAATGTGTTGTTATTGTCTTTATGATAGCTGCATTCAGTAACGAACGGTCAGTCAAGAAAAATGAAGGAGTAGATAGAAAAAGGTTGCAATCGGACAGCTTTGTAAACAAAAACTTGTTGACATCGCGCTCTACGCCACCGCCGATGGGCACATCAGCAAGGTCGAAATAAAAGTTCAAAAGATCTGTGCACGGACAGTCGGAACACTTACTGTAAGATTGAAAACAATTACAGTACGGTATGGGTAATACTCAAAAAAAAAAAAAACTAGACTTTGATGCGAACGTGATCGCCATTGATGTCATCGCAAAATTGATAAGCATTCACTTCCATGCCGTCTATTTTCGTTGTCAAATCGGAGAAGACGTGACATTCGATACCCATGTAGTATTGAACAACGGCCACCATCCATGGTTTACTTTCAACTCTGAAGTTATTCTTCATGAACCAGAACATTAATTGGGCTTCTGTATTTCTAGTACCACCCACATTGAAAAAATCACATTCCTTTACAGCCATGATAGATTGCAATCCGAGATCAGCATCGGCGCGTGTTGATGCATATGTTATATCACTTACTGAAGGAGCTTTTAACACTCTTTCTCCCTTAGCTTCATGCATGGCTGTCCACCAATGTTGAATATGTTCTGTGGATGCATGTGGGGCAGTATTTGTATAGATCGTTCCTTTTACCATATCCTTAGGGAGTATAATATTATCATCCAAATAAAATACATCTGGTCTTGTCACATATACAAAATCGTAAGGTACGCCAGTTTTTTTTTCATGTTCCATAATACGTGTTCTGCATTGTGATTGTCTGTATAGTGAATACGGAATTATACAATCATCATATGCAGTACCTTGACACTTTTTTGGTTGGAACATAGTACCTACTTTTTCATTCTTGACATGAGGTACCATAACATAATCAAAATCTTCCCGATCAGTCAATTCATGAATATAAACAGGAGAAAATACATTCATTGCCTCGTGAAGTGATTTTTTAGATACTGGAAGTAAAGGTTGTCCTTCATCTGGATTTGGATTGATTAATTCCAATTTCATATTGAAGATCACATCAACTGTTTTGTGATATTTTCGTAAACGTTCAACCAAATTCTGAAGAATATTTTTATGAATGATTGGACTATAAAATGTTCGTGAATTACCAGAGATACAGACGACAACACTTTCATTCGATATAATAATTGGACTTGTAGTCGGTGTCGGTGTCGGTACCGGTACTGGAGTCGGTACTGGTGTAGGTGTAGGTACCGGTTCCTCTTCACGAGCAACGGTTTCAGCATATGATGGTAACGATGGTGGTGCAGGTGGTGGAATCGATTTGGCTTCTTCGGAGGATCCTGACGGTGCACGTCCATGAGGAAGGGGGGGAGGTTCGTAAACAGGGATAGGTTCGCGATTCGATTGCGTTGAAGGCAATTCATCAATAACTTCATGGAATGGTCTGAGCGAAGCGAACCAAGCCAGAGTTATGGCGAGCAGGATCAGAAGAGGTAATGGCTTCATGGCATAGTCGATGAGGGCGGTAGATTTTCAATGGCGTAGGCGAAGGTTTTTAATGGTTACTGAAAAGTAGGGCGGTAAGACAAAACAGGTTTTTACAAGCTGTCACTCGTTATAAACGTGTTGCACTTTTAAGTAGTGCCCTTAACGGGTTAATGTATCCCTAATACGGTTTCGTTAGCAGGAACTGAGCAACCTCTTTGGGCCATAGCTTAACCAGCCTGAGTTATTTAACAATGTCCAATGATTTTCACTGGCAGCCACCTTACACCGCGTCTATTAAATAAGTTTTGTTAATTTAGAGCATCTGTAGTTAGGGATCTGAGTTGAGTAAAAAATACTACTGTAGTATTTTTTGTATTTTTTGTAAACGGAACGGAATACAGAGCGTTGAAAGAGGTATACTGTTGACAAGAAACGGTGCTGACCTTCGGTTTTAACACCCGATGGGTGCACAGCAGAGTTATGTTGAGGAACCATATGGAGGGCTCCTATTGGGAGAAAAAACTGCATGCGTGTGATTTTGAAAAGAACGTGACGAGCAAATGTTTGAAATTGAGCGAAGACCGTGACCAAATTGAATGGGAGATTGTCTCTGCTGTAGCGCAATTCGAATCATTCGAAGGGACGGAACCGAAATGGTAATTCAGATTTATGAAAAAGAAATAGGTCGTCGTACCGACAGGAACGAAATGGAAGACCAAGATAACCGGAGTATTATGTCTGCCACCCGAACACGGAATTGCGATATGGACAGCGTAGCTGAACGTGCGGGTGATGGCAGGAAGAAACGTAAGGTAATGTTTAAATTGATAAAGGAGGTGCAGAAAAAGCAACAATTGCTACTTGACCAAATTGAAGAGGAAGAATCAGAATCCTCCGAGAGTGGGAGTGAATGTTGCGAGGAGAACATTGATAACCTGATTAGAAATTGTAAAATAACAAGCAACGTTTCAAGTGTGGGTGATTTTATTTTAAATGCGGATAATTGCACTGGATGGACGTTCATGCAGATGTTCAAAGTTAAGAAAAATGTGTATAACGAGATAAAATCAGAATTGGTGGAATATAACTGTGAAACATGGAAAGAGACTGGTAACTGCTGGGAAGGAAAATGTGTAACCACAGACATGAAACTACTAAGTGCCTTATCCTCCATTAAAAATGGAAGTTATAGTCATACGGTTTGGGTCAAATAGAATTGAAGAAAAAGACATGAGAAAGAATGTGTTAGAACTATGTAGATTTTTAAAACAGAAGTACGAGTCAATATTTTGAATAGCATGTGAATCGAAATTGGTAAAAATTGATGAAAAGTTCAAGGAGAAGTCATTTCCTGGGTGTCTAGGTTTTATGGAATTTGTTAATGTATGCGGGAACAGTTTAAAGTGGAATGGCAGTTGTAGTACTGATGTGCTACAGGTGAGAAATACCACATTGGAAATGTGAGTTGATGAAGACATGTAATGCTGGTATTGGAGCATACTACAAAGTCAAAAATGCGAAATAAATAATTCTGTGATGGACTCTCCTTCGCTACAAAAATTTTTTCGTGCAGACATCGGCCTCCTGCATAAAAGTGGATACAAAATTCAACTAAAGTGGTATAAATAGGCACATGATGTGCTTCCTCGTTAATGGTAACTATCCGAAATGGCCTATATTCATTGAACCAGACAGTGCCCACATATCGGAACGTGCTGTGAATATGAAAAGGAAGCATATGAACGCACGGAATACTGTTCATTCTTTCTTCAGTCAAAGAAATAAGTGGTACAGTATTTTATACTACTCGGTGAAAGAAGAACTATTTCATGTACACACAGAAATAACCAAGGGGATTGTTGTGTTATATAACATTATGAACCGAATTGGCAGGAACATATGACTGGACAACGCTGGAGAAAATTGTGATTATTTAACAGTTGTGTGTGAGATTGGTAGAGAATATATGGAATATAGAAAAGTAGAAAGCGAAAAGTTGAAAGTTGCGAATGAGAAAGCGAGTATGGAGCACTACCTACATGGTGAAGAAGATGGTAAAGTAAAAAAGAAACACTTTACTGATCTGACGAAATCGGAATTGCTGCAAGGAGATATTAAAAGTCATAAAGTTCATGTATAGAACGAAGAAATGCGTATGCGGGATTTTTCTCCCGCACATTAAAGTTACAGTTATAAATGGGAAATGATTGTGTGACCAGAAATGGTAATATGCAATGTAGAAAATGTGGTGAGTAAATTATAAACATTATAGTATATAAGTTTAGAGTTATACAACGTGATTTTATAGTAATGAAAACAATTATATTTGTACCATATAGGTTTGTAGTATGGAAAGCGTAGAAATTGGGAAACCACCTCAGTAAATTATCAATAAGAAAAGAGAACCATGTTGAAGCTATGGGTGTAGAAAAGTTTTTGTTGTGTAATTTTTAAAAAGTGTAGACCAGATCGTGAAAACCCTGAAAGTATAAGATATCAATCCAGATCAGCTACCATTCGGTTTAAAATAACACAGCGAAAATATAACATATTTTGTGTGTTGGTAAGTATTGCGTTCATTACGATAGTCACACAAACGTGATCAAACCAAACGGCAAATTTACGACAGCGATGAGCAATTCGAAAAGGCAGATACGAAAATACTAATTATGGAATATTACAGCTGTTGCTGAACGAACGGGTAGTAGTTGAGGAGATTAATAATGGCATGAAAGATTATGTAAAACGTCGAAAATTGAACGAAATGGAGGATGGGAACCGTGAAGCGGGAGTGTACGGAAGATCGTTATTACCTCCTCAAGACAAAGGTCTCACAACCGGTAAGTATATTCGAACCATAAGTAAACGGTTATCATGTTATGTCTCTAAAGTCAAATGAAATATCTAGTGGTTCGTTGCTTAAGTATGGCATCGGTGTGTTCGTGGAAGTTGCTTTCCTTTTCGTAGCAATGAAACTAACTAAAAAGTTATTGTTTTGTGAACAGATAGTGATAGTTTTGGAACATCAACTCAATACAGAAACCAACCTGGTATATCAAACGACGACCGCAAGAAAACAAGTGTGGCTAGTGGTAGCGCTTCAGATCAAGGAAATAGAAACTTTGGTACTCCAACTAGCGTTGAAACACGTACTAGAAGCGATGATTACCAATTGGAAGTGTCACTTGGGCATACTGAGGCAACCATGGGGTATAAAAAAAGGCCGTCGAGATTGGTAACGCCAACAGAACATTTTATGAACAATTTTGAAACTATTCCAACATTCGCACACAAAAATTGGAAGGACTACCATGTTTTCAAAATGAATGTTCAAGGAAGGAAAGGACATCCACCGTATTCCGTGAACGAATATATACAACGATGCGCCCGTGATAAATTATTTGACAGATTTCAGTTTGCAGCAATGTATGATGGCCCTTTCGGTAGGGAACGCCGGGATGGACAAGGACAATATAGAAATCAAGTGTCGTGGAGTATGAGATGGGCTGATATTGGTTAATCTTCCCTGCATTGTCGGGCAAGGAAACCATCGGACATGTTCTGAGGAAGATGCCCAGAAGAGGTCGACAACCAACACCGTGCGGTTGATCTTGTCGCCAGTCTGAAGACCTGTAAAGACACATGGAAATCTGTACATGACGTACCATCGATACTACCGAGACCAATAACCAACTTCAGTAAGAGGGAAATACAATATGGTCCAATATCATTTCGGAAATCCCGAAATGACAAATGTTTTGCCAATATAGATATTGTGCAGAACCAATAGATGTCAATATGAATTTGAAAACCCAAAGTGACGAAAGGATATTTTTGTATATTTCAAGAAGTAAAGTTCAATTTGGAAGAAAACAATATCACTTCGAAATCTTTTGAAATTGTCCAATTCCGGTATTGAGAAAAGCCAAAAAAATGGATAATTTGGAAAACGTCAATTTCACTTTGATAGGTTATTGAAAATGGCCAATTCCAAAATTGGAAGATTTTCCCAGCTATTTTTGTTTCAAATTGGAATTTTCCAATTTCACATTGGACTAATTTGAAAATTTGCAATATATGTTTTGGAAAAATCAAAATTTTGTTCATATTGGGTGAAGTCAAATTCATGTTGGATTATTTAGGAAATCCCCAATATTTCCATTGGAAAATAATAATTTTGCCAATACCTATTTTGGAACTTATTTGAAATGTCCAAAACCCGTCCTGGGAAATCTTACAAAATTTTCTGTTTCAAATTGGAAAGTTGTAATTTCAGTTTGTTGCACTTTGAGAAATATCAATATGGGTATTAGAAGAAACAAAAAATTATTCGCTTCGGAAAAATTCAATATTATATTGAACTACTTCGGAAATCCCCAATATTGCTATTGCAAAATTTATTGCAAAAAGATTTTGCCAATTCCAATTTTGGAACTTACTCGAAATGTCCAATGTATGTATTGAAATTTTCGCACTTTCAAACCAATATTCAACAGCATCATATCCTTCAAGGAAGATCCTTGAAGGATATAATGAAACTGAATTTCAAGATTTCGATGTTTAACAACCTTTGAAATTTTTGAAAATTGAAATTTTTGAAAGTGAAGTGCACCGTTTCACATCGATTCGTTTCATTGCACGCACAGATCTTGTTCTTTTTCATCAAAGACTGAACACGGACTTTCTGTTCACATGTTAATGTGTCATCAATGTTCAACAGCAACTGCGAGGAAAAGGCAGAGGCCTGGACGACCCTTTCGACACTTACCCATTCCATATGAAATGGTTGGTACAGCCGAGCGATTGCCTCTTGATAGAGGGAAAAATAACTTATTCGAGAACTGTGCGGCTTCTACTCAGATTGATAACGAAAATGACGACAGTCCTATGATTAATTTGGACGATCTCATACCCACTGCAGTCTCTGAATAGAACAATGAGAGCAGCAATGAACATGTCAAACTTTCAAGTCTTTTTCTGAAAATAGGACAAAATATGAGTGATACATTCTGTAATGAAGAATTAGAAATATTAAGAAGAAATGGGAATTCTGTAAATAGTTTCTGTGACACCTTTACCACGGTGGTATCTATTATAGAACATTCACGCAAACAGTCCGAATTGGACTTGGAGCGGAAAGGGTTCATATTAAAAACATTAGTGTCAAGACAGGGGGTGAAGGTTGGTATGTACCTTCGGGATGCTAAGCAAATACCTGCATATATATCTCTATGAATACCAACTTCACACATTTTATTAGCATCAACAACTAATCAATGTAATTCAATTGATGCCTTATTTTTATCAACAGTACTACTATTACTATTTAAATTAGTATTACCATCAGGTAATTCAAATTTACCTGACATATGAGGTAATGATTTCATTTCTTCTATGTTTTTGGATAATCATTTATTGCACATAATCCAGCTCTAACTGGTTCTAATAATCTAATTCTTGAAAAATACTAAAATGAATCTGTGGTACCGGACCATGTCACATCATCAACTTTTCTAATTGAACCACCCTTCAATGCACCAATGTTCCTACCCGTAGTAATTTAATTTCAACATTATTATTATTATTATTATTATTATTATTATTATTATTATTATTATTATTATTATTATTATTATTATTATTATTATTTGTTGATATTTATGTATTTATGGCAGTATGCAATCTATGTGCTTAGTGTGTCTGTTTGGTTACATTATGACACTATGACAGTGTACAGTAATGCGATGTAAGGAATACATCCAAATAGAATTAAGCACGCACCGGCGTCGTGTTGCGATGAGTTTCGAGAAAAATGCAGAGGGTATAAAAGACTGAGGAGGTTGCCTCAGTTTTGTGACCATCATTGAAAGTCAAGTTCTTACGAGACAATCCTAGAATTTCAACTTTATTATTATATATTATTATTAGTATTATTAAATATCGGTGATTGTATTTTGATTATATAATTAGAGATGGGGTCGTTGTATTTCAAACTATTGAACAACGGCACTCTTTCAATATGCCTCATCAGTTACAATTCGACCTAAAAATGATTTAAAAACTGCTGATGCTCTGAAATCACGTAGTTAGTGTCAAATCAGTAGTGCATAACTTCAAATCCAGCGCTTATAGTAATTTTAAGTTCAAATATTCTCGTTGCAATCACTTCTTTTTTCTTCTTCAGTCTAATGACATTAGACACGTTTAATGCCTTAGCCAATCGGTTCATGTCCACCCCACCTAATGTATTTAATTTTAATTCTACAATTGTGACGGCCTCATCAAATGATGAGGGAGTCATGAACCTTGCATTTCTCCTGTCTATAACTGGTGTGCGTCGTTCCATGGCCGTAGCATTATTATTTTGTAGTACTATTCCATCGTCACTAGTTTCGTTAAACGTCATTTGTACAATTTCATCCCGTGTTTATTCCTCAATTGGAACAGAATTTGGGTCAATGATTTCTCTGACCGTACCTCCCCCATCACTGTGACCTTTGTTTTTCCTTACAGATTCGTCACGCATGTTGTTGTAATTGTAGGTTACTGGTTCGGTTGCAACCGAGAAGAACTGATTGACATTTTTCACTGTCCTGCAACGCCTTTAAAAAGAGGTTAAAGGAACAGCAATGTAAAACTTTGGCTTTATTTATTTTTTAATTTAAGTTTTTTAAAAAAATTTAAAAGATCAGAATTTTTTGACAGATCAGAAAATTTGTAAACCAAAAGATGTCTTTACTACTTCCTGATTGGCGTCCCCTGATTGGCTATAAAAAAGCGTATGAATGGTCCTGAGAGGCGATAGGCAAATATTTAGAACGCGTGTCAACTCTATCATCATTGTGGTGTGTCCGTGAATGATCGATGATGGGGAAGAATCTGTGTCGTAGGTTCTTTCCATCAATGAACGCTTTAAGACACATGAAAGTGTTAAATGAAAAGAACGTGTAACGTGTCAAGCATTGTTGTATGCTTCACGTGCAAGGGGAGGAGAGAATGTCTCACAAAAGGAGGTTGTTAAAAAAATAAAGTGCAGAATTGCATTGGAAGAATGATTGTAGAATGGGATTAAGAGGCACAGTGAGCCGAGCAAAGAAAAGAGAGAATGTCTCACACACGGTCGTGCTCGACGTGATTTTGCGTTGGTATCGTTGAGTAGGATGGCCTGTGTATGGCTTGGACGAGGGCGAGGTGTCTTTGGGGGAGCAGGGGCTTGGTGAGGAGATAAGCTATGTTATTGGCTGAGGGGACATGGTGGAGCGTGATGGTTTTGGCGGTGCGGTGATGGGGAAGGTGATGGTATTTGATGTATGTATGCTTTCGTTTTCTAGTTTTACCTGTGTCCGATGCGATTGCGATGGCACTATTGTTGTCTATCATGAATGGTGATGGTGGTATTTGCGCATTACTGACCTCTGAAATTAGTTGTTGGATCCATATTGCGTCCGGAAAGGCTTGGGAGGCTGCGACATATTCAGATTCCGTCGAGCTGAGAGCGATGGTACATTGTTTTCTTGACACCCAATCGATTGGCGATCCATAGGTTTGGAATACAGCAGTTGATGTCGATTTCCTGTCCAGGGATTACGCGTAATTGGAGTCCGAAAAGCATATCAGTGGTACGTCTGAGTTGGTTGTAAATATGATACCATGGTTTACTGATCCTTGAAGGTATCTTACAGTATGTTTAAGAAGATTCGTATGACAAGATATGGGTGTAGTGATGTATCTGGCTAGTTTCCCAGTGCCAAATGCTATTTCAAGCCTTGTCCCATCCGCTAAGTAGCGAAGATCGCCTATACAACTGATGTACAGTTGCTTGGACTTTGGTAACAATACCAACGATTTAGACTCAAATAAAGAGACCGGCAGGATGCATACCAATATACCCAACCGTGGTTACATATCATACGCACGGCACCTACAACAATGACGTCAACAATATCGACCACACTGCTACAAATGCAGCTTCTCACCTTGGACCTCTGCACATCTTTGTTCCACTGGAACATTAAAAATTACATTAATAACAGATTAAACAAATGTGAGAAGTCTGTGTACATCTTAGCGATGTGAAATTGACACCATCAGAACAACTCAAAATGATGACAATTGCAACGTTGGTGTCACAGTTAGCGACAATGAAGCCAAATCGGTCGACATACAACTCATAGAGATGAATGACTATGATGGTAAAGACGATGATTCTGGAATGAGTTAGACCAAGGAATAATCACATACCCCATATCTATCGAATACACTATATGTCTAATCTCAGCCATATTTATACAGAAAACCTGTACCTGCAGGTGTTGATGTAACACATAATGTGTCAGATATGGATGAAGGTGGTGAAACGGTGATCTACAATGTATACATAGACCGGGATTCAAACCAAAAGAAAGATAACTTCTTCCCTGATTTCTGTGCCGATGGTGACGCATCCAGAAGCGTGATTGGCACCTAGGCCCTCAATCTCAATCAGATCAATCTTCATTTCAAAATGAAGCGTAGCCTTACAAAGTCTCAGCCTATCGTTTAAATTCAGTGACGAGGCATTCAAATCTAAAGTAAAGGTAAAATTAATGTTAGAAATACCTTTATCTTGCGAATATATACATGCATCGACGTCGTCTCTTTAAATTTACGACCACTAATTGGTCTTAATATACTAGACGATCATAGCTTAATGATTGATAACTTCAATAACAAATAGTCAAGACAACGTCAATTTATGCATGATGGCTCATGTTACTATCTGGAAGAGTGGTTTGTACCATTGTACCGAAAGTACATACTCACATCTGCATACTCTTCTACACCCCGCAGACCCTCTACAGATCAACTTCACCACCGGACAATTGAAACAAATTCACCGTCATTTCTACCACCCCACCCTCACTAAAATCTTCAACTATGTTTCCACATCCAACCCTTCTGAAGCAGACCTAGAAATTGTTCGCATCCTGACCAATGTCTTGAGTAATTGCGACCCTTTTCAACTTGTTTCAAAAGCCCACTTCGTTTTAGAGTATCTTTTGGGTTTGTATCGGTTCGTTTTAACGTTAGAATATTCATCGATATGTTTTACATCACCCTCAAGAAACCAAAACATGCGATTCTTCATATTATTGACGAAGGAACGTATTTCAGTGCTGCCGTTTGCCTGAAGAACCATGAGACAAAAACGGTCTTTAATTTTTTGTTGGGCCTCGATCTACACGTGTTTACCGAACCGTATATAGTAGATCAAGTATCCAACTTCTGTACACCATTTATACGATTGACTGCGTTGAATGGTATCTAGGTCGAACGAATGGACATTGAAACCTACAATGGTATGAGTGTCGTGGAACGATATCATGAGACTATACGTACAGTTGTTCGGAGAGTGATGATCGGACACCCCAAATCTGACTTTAAGTTAATCCTCGCCTTGTTGGTCAAAGATATGAACGACACAACAGGCCATATTGTTGAGATTGTTTGTTTCCTTCAGCTTTACTTTTTAGCGAATACCCAAGAATAGACATGGCTCAGGACTTTTTTCAAAGCCTAACTACCAATGAGCTTGAGGAATTCGCAACTTTTATAATGTCTGTGATGAAATTACATATAGATCGAATTCGAATTTCACGAGCACTGAGACTAAACGTTCCAAATAAAACAGATGTTGTCTTTGAGCCTGGATATATGGTGCTAGTTTCGAGGGAGAAATGAATTTTTAGTAATAACGGGGATTATATGAGTCCATTCAAAGTGACGTCATCAGAGCGTACTACAAATTTGGTTTATATTCACGACCACCAAACTCTGTGCCTCGCTCTTTATACAATGCTCAAATTAAACCTTCCTTGTCACCAAACACTCTGTCGGCTTCGCTCTGCGCAGACATCAACAGTTCCCTTTCTACATTCAAGTCGCTTTCAACACAAGACTATATCTTCCTCACCTAAATCATAACCCTCAAGGATGGAGATCAGAATCATCCCAAATGGTTCATGCAAAAATGGACGATATTAGCAATTCATTGAAAAGGGGGACAATCGAAGTAGTCCTAAAAGAAGATTTACCGCCAAATGCTAATTTATTACCAGGATGCTTTGTTCTTACCTCCAAATCGAAAATGGACGGAACAATCGTCTATAAGGAAAGATTTGTGATCGGTGTCCATGCCGACAAGTTAAAAACTTTATGGTCTACTCGTCACAAACTCTATCACTTTCATCAATTTGTCTTCTTCTCGCCTTGGAATTCATCTTTGGTTTTGATATCTGTACTGCGGATGTGACCCAAGCATACTTTCAGTCCGCCATACCGTTAACAAGAGATATTTTCCTCAACTCCTCCATCCCCTAGCTTGGGCTCAGCCCTGATCAATGTCTTCAAATCCTACAACATCTTTACGGATTATCGGAATCCGGCGACTTATAGTATGAAAAATTTCAGAAACCTCATACCAACTACCTGCACTTGTCTCAACTTCAATCCGATGCATCTTTCCACTTCATCCTGAAGAATTCTCAACGCTCTCGTCTCAACGGTATGTACGTAGATGATCTTCTTAGAGCAGGTGATGACTCCTTTAAAAATTGTAGCTATAAAAACTACAGCGCTTTGAGATGAATAAAATGGCTCCGCTCTCCCGCTACTTCTCCGGATTCCGTTTGATGTTTGAATATGAGGACAGGCGTTTGGTACAAACACAGAGACATTATCTTGGTAAACTTAAACAATTTGAAAAAACGCAACTTTTACGTCGTTTAGATCAATGATAATGCGATTGGCGTGGTTGTCCCACAACACGTCCAGATTGCGTCTTTGAAATTTATTCCCTTGCACAAGTAACAGAGCAACTGTTCACATCCACTCCTTCCACCTTTTAAAATCAACTTAACAAAGAAACCAGATATTCCCTGTGCCACAAGTTGGCAATATATTTCCCAAATATTTTTTTGGATTCACATAAATTGATTGGCTACACATATGCCTCTTTCGCATATATTCTAGATCTATCATCCCGGCTATGATTTATCTTCATGCTCACAGATGATTCACTGAATTTGGTGTGGTACACCAATTTTTCCATTGGAGTTCCTACAAAATGAAGAGTCAATGTCCCTCCGCCATAGCTGCAGAGGTAATTGGGTTTTAATATTTATTCGACTCATCTTTCACACTCTCTTCAGAACTTTCAGCACAAATACAACTGGAATTGTTTACTTATATTCAGTCCTTATTTGATATTATTATAAAGGTTCTCAAAATTCTTAGAAGCAATTGATGTTGGACGTTTCTCGGCGCGCGAAGGATTTAATCGTCACGATATTTCAAATTCTGTCTGGTAAAGTCTGATAATAATATCGCTGACGGCCTCACGAAACCAATGTCTCAAGCCGTTATTCAAACAATTCTACAGACAAATTCCCACGCACCGCAACCATGCCAACTGATCATTCGACACGTGTTAGATACCACATTATCTGTAACAACTAATTATCTTCTTCGATAAATCGTCATCTTGATCACCTCATCTCTCACCTCAATCGACTAATCAACTATGCCACCGAACTTCTTGATTCAAAACTCCCAACTGAAAAGGACTTTCCTCCTCCTCCAAACTACCGCTTATTTCCCATCTTCTTCTGGTATACCTTATGACTCAATAGACATAAATACCATTCCAAAAAAATCCTTTCTCTACTACATTACCTTCTTGGAATGCCTATATGTATGAACAAACCATAACAGGTGCTACGAATGGATCCATTCAAGCTATACTTAAATATTCCTTCTGAAGTTTGGTATGTTCAAATCAGAAATACTGCGAATTTCTCTTCACATGAAAGTAGTACATGCTCGTGGTACATTTAGATTTTCTTTATAGCTTTTTATCCCCAAAAATGGCTTCTACAAATTAATTGCAACAAAATTAACGCAAACACTGATTGGATTAACAAATGGCATCTACATTACCATTCAATTAAATAATTATTCAACCAAAAAAGAATATATATATATGTTAATCTGATTCTGTTCATTTTTACTTTTATCAACACCGCGACGATATAATAATAACACCCTTTCGCATTCATCTCATTAACGACGTTCCCACGACTCTTTTTGTCATATATATATATATATAAGGCAAATGATTATAATATATAACATTATTATTACCAGACAAATTCGTTTTTTAAAAAAACGTTTTTTCATGAGGCTCTTAACAATGAATAGGGACTGAGAAACTGGACATTCGATCACTCACCAAGAAAGTAGGTATACCCACACTCATTTGTAAGTATATAGTACATAGTCGTAGTTGGATCTTAGCGACCTAGCTATCTGTCTACGGTATACATGTGTGTATCCTAAGCTTGATCATAATCTTCTGCGATCAAATATCCCTGTCCTGGATTTTCTTGTAACATTGTTCACCATTATAAGAACGCCATTCGCGTCACTCCTTTTTTGCTTTATTTTCTCTCCTTTACTTTTTTCTACAATACTAAAAAACCTGTTTATGTTGTTATGGACCAAGGTGTTGTCACCCTAATCAAAAGTCAACCAATAACGCATAGTTACATACTCGCGCTCACTCTCCTCATTGCTCATTAACCTCGCTTCACTTTCCTTGCTAACCGACTCTTCGCTAACCTCTTTATCTGAATACCCTTGCTCCACATTTTCATCGTTCTACACGATCCACGTTCACACGACTCACTATAATATCACACGTTTCTTTCCCCTGGATCGACTCTATACAATAGCACAAAATAATCCCAGTACTGCACTATCCACGACGTTTATTTACACCGTCGAGCTACAGTACAATCCGTCTTTAGCCGTATACTTCGACAAATACAAGACGAATAGATTAAATAAATTGAGACTGTACATGAATATATTTGCAGAAACCTCCAACTGTTTCAACTGCAAATTCAAAACTTCAAATAGATTCAAATTCAAAAAGGTTAAGCTTATTCTTTTCCGTAAGAACTGAATAATTATAATCATACCTACGTATGATTGGATTAATTTAATTCATATGAAAATATTTTGTAGCATAAATATCAAATAAATCCCTTACTTAAGAAGATAAAAGTAAGAAAGTTTAGAACAATAATTGTTCAGGTCAACCACTTCAACCATATTGTGAACCCAATTAGGTGAAGCCTAATTGAATCATACAATTGTACTTTGAGCACCGAAGTCAATAACTTCAGCAAAAAGGAAACGAGTGAGGGAATTAAGTACATAGAAGAATCAACGAAGGTATGAGAGGCATGACACAGAATCATATTATCACGGTAATACCGTGATAATATGATTCTGTATCCTGAAGGCATGATACCTCTCATGTCCCCTATACTATGATTTTTCTATACTGTGATAATTCCATACCGTTTATGCATGGCAATATCATAGTATAGGGGACATGAGAGGTAACATGCAGTCATGTGCCCTTGTTATAGTTATTCCTTACCTGTGATTATGTGTCATCATGGCAGATAAAAGACATACTAAGAAATGAACCATCACGGAATGGGGGAGTACTACTGTAGTACTGTTACGTAAAGAATCGAAATCAGAATAATCTTACAGTACTACTGTAAGATTATTTTGGTTTCGATTATTCATAGTATGAGTAAACAACGGTGCAAGGACATGAAGCGACAACAAATGCTTATGACAAAAGAGCGAGTAAGACTATCAAGATAAGTCTGTCTCTGGTGATTCAAAAAGGCGCGGAAATAACATTGATCCCGGGTGTGGATCTGATGAGCTGGATACAGAATAGAGACAAAAAATCCGGTCGGTGGTCTGATAACTCTACGCTGAAGAAAGAGAGACAGTATTGGATTTTTGAGAATAAAGGGACTTGGGGGAAGAACGATCGTGAAATTCAAACGATAAATCATCGGTGCTGATGATAAAAGGTTTACTACTTAAGCAGCATTGGTGACGAAAGATGAAGAATAATTTAACCAGAAGAGGTGTATCGGAAAGTAAACAAAAGAAACAACAGAAAAGAAATTATCAGCAACGAACTAAAGGAAAGTAAACATTTCTGAACGTACCCTCTCTCTCGCTTAGTAATCAGTAGGTCAGATCGTGGCTACTTAGTGAATAACTGTTCTATTACTTAGCCACTACAATTGTTCGTTGCAGGTAGGGCCCAAGTACACAGCATTGGTCCTGTTGAATAGGTAAGTTCAGCTGGAATATATCAGGTCGACTTAAGTTGGGAAGGGCTGAGAAGGCCGATCTTCTAAACAACTTTGACTTACAAGTCATAAGCTCAGCAGGGATATCTGAAATAAAGGAGCGATAATTTGTGAACGTGAGTTTAGTATACTTGTGTGACGAAACGCGGGTTTTAATAAGCGCTTTGCAGGTACCGGGTAAAAGTACAGTACACATCAAAATGTGTACAAAAGAAGGTTAACAAGTTTAGCTTAATATAGAGAAATTAATTTACTAGAGACAAGATACAAGTGTAGTTATACACGTATTAAAAAATCTTCAGTGCAACTAGCAAATGGTATACATTTGACTCAATGGTCACGGCCAGGAAGAAAACAATAAAAAGTAACAAATAGCAAAATAACAAAACCCAACCCAATCTGTCAATAAACGACAAATCTCTGTTTCCACCAGATTAGATCCGACAACGATTTCAAACTCGTTCTCGCTGGGAGAACCTCTCTGTCTTTATATACAATTTTCAGTTGCTCCAGAGTTACTCGTGGCGTACACAATCCGATCGCGAATTCGCATCGGTCGTGGTTATCACACTATTTAGGTTCCACAATATTAGCATCTTCGTAAAGTATTTACGCTGGTAAGTAAAAAAAGGGAGGCCAAAATAGTGCAAGTCACTTTTCGTAATAGATCGAGACGTATATCATATAATAAGCGGAAAATAGAGAATATCAACAAATGGGAGAAATAACAGACATAAAAACCAAAACAAGAAGGTTAAAAGCTAAGGCAACTGAGATTGCTTTGGCTATTTTAGATAATCCAGAACACGAATTATATAAAGAAACATTCCTAGCGGTGATTAAAAACGCAGTCCCAAGAAGCACAGAGATAACATAGAGCTAGGCTTTGAAATTGATCACAAATATGTAAGAATCTATATTGACTCTT
>JAULBU010034920.1:0-15699 GCA_032358235.1 Odonthalia washingtoniensis
AAAATCAAAACAAATCAGGTGCCAACAAAGCATGAAAAATAAGAGATTTTTACAACACGACTTAATTTTTTATAGGGAACAATTTTCCGAAAAATTTGTGCTCAAACAAAACTTAAAGAGCTAAGTTTTTCATTCAGGATCTTCCGGCATCATTTAATTCTAGATCCTCCTCTTCATTTTCTGTCCAAATCGCTCAAAGACTTTTCGGAAACCCTGTATATATATATATATATATATATATATATAGTGGCTGTACTGCCCGTATCAACAGGAGATACATGTGTATTAGATATATATATATATTTCAGTTGTTCTTATACATATTGTATAGGCATCATCTCATAACATTTTTAAACTCCGTACTCATCTTCCTTGTATTTCATCTGTAAGCTCTTCTTTGTAATGCGCTTTATCAGTTCATTGTACGCAACACTTCTTTTCTGTAAAACGTCTAACGCTGCACACATTCGTTGTTTAATACCATTCTTATTTTTCGGCATAAAATGCACGTATTTCTTTAGTTGCTCTTTTCATTTCCATTCTAATACTTTTCCTAAAAGATTATCGTTTTGTACCTTCAAGAAGTCGTTTTTATTTATTGCTTTTCTTTGACACCATAAGGTCTCCATCTAGTACCAACTGCATTACTTCGAACTATAATTCCATCAACACCGACCATTCTTTGTATTACCTGTTCCAACGTCACCGGTAATAATTCCAAGACTACTTTCTCCTACTCCTAATTGGTCACTATCACTAGACATACTACAGGCTCTTCCTATACTTCCTGACTCATTCCCAATCCGTTATGTGTTACTAGATATTATTCTGGTAACAGGACTTCTTTCTACGATTCCGTACATTAAAGCTATTTCACTGGCTTAAGTGGTACTTTAATTCGTCATTAAACTTTTCAACTCAGTCCTACGGAGTACTACAATACCGCCGTAATCATCCATATCTCCAAACGTTGAACATTTCGCCAAATACTCCGCAGCTTCTACACATCTAAATTGTATACCAATACTTGGATTTGTAAGCTTATCCTTTCTACGTTGACTCTGATAAATTGCATGTGAAATTTTTACGAACATTAGTTTCTGTACATTTCCAGTTTGGTTCATCTTAAAAAAGCAGTTTGTAACATGAATTCCGACAGGAAATCTGCATAAAATGACGATCCCCATTTGCAACTACTTGAATGCCTTGTTATTTTTATACCATACGTTCCCCTACCTACCTTTTCAATGTGACACTAGACCATCGTGACTAGGTTTCTGTCCTTTCCGACTGCTACTTCATCCGTTCTACACTCATTATCACACTCCTTACTCGCCAGTTCAGTTCTTCATCTGCTCTTTTCGTTAACAGTTTCAAATCGTGCTGAAATAACTCACTTCCTACTTCTACATCCCCTCCAACGAATGTGTTCAACATCCCAACAATTCCGTTCTTACATCTGTTCCTTCTCCAGTTATTACAAAATCTTTTTTATCCGTCACGATGTTACTTTTTCAAGTTCTAGATCTATTTCGGTTCGATCTAACAATATTTTCCGTCCCATGTGTACCTAACCATGGGCGAGACAATGGTCAACTGGAGAATTATTTCCCCGTCACCATTTTTGTCAACAACCAAACCAAACTGCTGGTCAACTTCTGTAGGATTAGGCTTTTCTGCGAATCATAATCCTCCACTGCCAATGGATTCAACAGTCCGTCCAACAACTCCATTCTAGATTTCATATTTTCATAATCGCTAGCAATACTATCATCCAGTGGAACGCGCTCCACACTAATATCACCGTCATGAAAAATACCTCTACAGAATGACTCCTCATTCCGCCTCATATCCTAGTTATTTCGAAGTAACCCTATTGGGGAGGCAAAGTTGATTCATTCTGAATTTCCTCCTGATTCCAGCGTCTCTGATGCCGAATTGCTTTCACATCCAGTGTTTTCTTCTCCTAAACGTTCCAGATTCGGACTCAAGCTGCTGCACTCAACGATTACTCCGTTTCCACTATTGTCTGTCAGTTATTGATTGCCACTACTATCTGCGTAAATGGTCGTGGTTTCTAGCACTTGTGGGAAATTCCTTTTCGGTTAGTACACATCACCTCTCTCCACTATTGACGATATAAACAAATATGGTTGAGTTAATAAGTCGTCAAACAATGTATAAATTGAAAGAAATATTATTCTGAAGCTTATCTTTCCGGTTTTCCTATACAACGTTCTATTTATAATATCGGCTTCACATCACTCGGTATTGATTCTTTCCCACTTTCGTCGTCTGCAACAAGAAAATACCGCGTTTCTATTATGACCGTGAAGACAAAATATGTCACAGACTGACGTAATCCTTTTCCAATTTCAATTTCGGTGAGTGTTCCTACGCTAAAAATTATGTAAAGATGACGCATATGCTGTGAGTTACATCGTATTCAGCCATGTTGTCTACTTGTTTCCTTGATTCTGATACAAGTTTTTTGAACATCTTTTTTGCAGATAGGCCCCCTTCCAAATTCAGATATTTTCATTGGCCAGAAAATTGCTCCTTTATTTCCATATATTTTTCAAACAAATTTTCTAAGAAGTGCTCAGTTCGCTGCTTAGTTTTTTCGAAAACTGAGCAGCGAACTGAGGGCCGCTCCATAATTTTTTGGAAATTTTAGGGGACATCAGCAATTTTTTTTGCTGACGCACTGACAATCTCTATTCATCTTCCTTATTCGGGACGGTGCCGCCTACAAATTCTTTCCGCATATGTTTTCGCCATATATATGGACAAAAAGTAACTACCGTCTTGGAACTCAAAACTTACCGCTCTCAAACTGATGTAGGGTGCAAGGGGTACCAATAAGCCTTTATTGAAATTATTAAAATCAATTTTCATACTATCCTCCAGGGACAACATGCGATAATAGTAGACGTTATACCGCATCGATTTATTTTACCTACCAGAATGTATTTCAATTTTCCGAACTTTTATTTTTCCACTATAACTAAATTATACCACCGTTTTGTACAGACTTTCCCTTGTACGCTACAGAATAGTGCACATAATACTTACATGTAAAAAATTCTTGTCTTATTTAGGCCCACATCAATTATCACATCGTCGTATACATCCTGAACGGTAAGCCCAAATATTTTGCAAACAATATAACCGCCGATTAATGTTTTCTTGAACTAATCATGATATCAGGAAATGAATAGTACATGTTTTCTTTGGTCCCTGCGGTTATCATTATGACGAATGAAATCCGTAAGGAGTATCATTCGTTCATTAATATCTGTCAGAATGCTGTTTTTAAATTCCATCTCCATTGTATCGGCATATTCGGTATAACAATCCTGTTTTATCTTGTGCTCATGCATCCGTTGGGCTTCATGTTTTTCTCTTCCCATTTCATTTCTTCCTTCTGTGAAACGGCATCAATTTCCTCATCCCCGTTATCGGTATGAAGGCGTTTATCACTTTTCGATATACATATCATAATATTATGCAGGATAATCAACGCATTGGTAATGGCCGTTGCCATACTCGTACAATCCGTCCGTCTGGAATTGTACCATAACTTGTATCTTTTCTTCAACAAAGTGGAGAATTCTCCGAGTTTCTTTAAAACAGCAACATGTGCGATTGCAACATTGCCAAATTCGGAATTCACAGCATAACCATAAGGGTCTATAAATATAGGCCATTTAGAATAATTGCCCTTTACAATGAAGTACATCAAGTGCCTTCGCACCAATGACGGTTCTACCACGTCCATAATATATCATATTCGCATCTGATCGGAATAAATTACATATGAGCTCAGATTACATGACAGGACTGACATCCATTTTTCGCATCCGGCATTAAGGACCATGTCCAACAGTATTTGTCATAATCCATCCGAAGTTCGATAGAATACTAGGTTTCCTCATTTCTCCTATGGTGAACTGTTCCGCTTGTGGTCTCCACTTTCTTTTCCATATCAATAAATTGAAAGTATCACTCACATCTAGTGAAACCCTCCTTCCGAAATCGTCTTTCTATTTCCAATAA
Organism: Odonthalia washingtoniensis; assembly: GCA_032358235.1. Classification (NCBI taxonomy): domain Eukaryota; phylum Rhodophyta; class Florideophyceae; order Ceramiales; family Rhodomelaceae; genus Odonthalia; species Odonthalia washingtoniensis. Next base: position 4,060 of record JAULBU010034920.1, read on the forward strand.
TTCTTTTGACGATGGCCGACTGTTCATAACTAGACTTCAATATTTCGTCACTATGAAATGATAAAACTCCATTACAAATGTCCGTATTTCGCATGTTGATATTACAGAACAATCTTTCACGACAGAGTTATTCTCCCCGGATCGTAATGTTTCAAGTACACTTAACAACCGCACGTCCGTCACTACAGCTGTCTCATCTTCACCAACCGGTTTCGGAACCCATATCTCTCGATGGAATTGAACTATTTCACGATGAAACCGTCGAAACATTGCTTTCAAAATGGTAAACATCTCCTCAAAAATCCAATCGGTACAGACGTCAGCACTCAATATGAAATTGATTGCACTTTTCTTGATGATTTCATTCCAAGACTTTCTGACCATTACTTCTGTATGGGAATGTTCTTCTTCTCTTGATTCGCTTTCACTCCTTTCCCAAGTAACCTTCTCCATAATTCATTGTTCTTGCGATTATAATTCCATCACAACTCTAATGATATCCTCTTGCCGGCGAGTCAATACCCCATTTCCGCTCCTCGTGGCATCTACATGCGTCCGTGCGGTACTGCTGGCCGACATGATTTGGTCGTTTGTTGACACCGGATGCTTGCTCATCATTATGTTATTCTCCCAAATGCTTCTCCCGTTATGTTTGGTAAAACCTTGCAGGATTCCACTTTCGTATTGAAAAAAGCAAATTGCCATAAACTGCAAGAATTACATGTGTGTAAATGGTACCTGAGGCCAAGAATCAATCAAAACAACCGCACATGGGACCAAGAATCAATCAATATCGATCATTAAGATCTTGAAACTTACAGTCAAAAATGAGGCGCACCCGCAGAAAAAGACGCCCGTCCTCCCCCGTGCTAACCGGCAGGGCTCCAACTCTCGATCAGTCAGCTGCTACACTATGACACTAATCAGTAGGTCACGATACAGAACGGTGAAGATATGAGGATGAAACTGTAGTGTTTATATTCACTGTAACTGAAATTGACACTGTATTCTAATAACAGTGTCCATGCCGATTTCATTGCGCGCAATGTTCAACTGGGCAGATTAAGAGTAGTTCCACATCAATAACGAGGGCGAAAGTTTCACAAGAAATTAAAATGGATTTTATTGCATGAACCATTCTATTTTACACTTTTCAAAGCAGAAAACCCTCCCACGCATGCGAATTGCAGAGCCCAGTAAGTGACGACCAAAGACAACAAGTCTACGTATTCCACTTCACATACTTCTTCACCAAGAAAGAACACAAAAATCATACTTTGATTTGTATTACAGTAACCCAATATTATTAGGTTACTCTCGCAATTTGCACAGCAATTTATATAGCTGTGTTTCAGATCGTGCATAGAAAATCCTGCAACATTTCAATTCCAAAATTATAAATATACATAACCTACAAGGGGAGTGGCTGTTCATTTACGTAACCTACACATTACGTTACTTTATCAGTTAAACTGGTGCGATTTTTATTAAATTTTGAGTGTTATAAGATCATTTATCCGAAGTTCTGTACATGTTTCACATCAATGTATGCAGCCCTGTATACACAGAATAGTATTAAATGTAATCAACTCAGCACCTCTCACTATAAATGCCCTAAATCATCCACAAACTCCTCACATTAAATTACTGGAGATAACTTGCAGTAAGAGAATCACTTGCAGTAAGTACTCTCGATGTCAATATCAGACACCACGTACAGTGACCATCAGTCCGTTAGTTACTGTAATCTCTCTTACACGATGCACTCATCTTTGACGTGTAAAACATGACTCCATATTCTACTACGCCTTTCATTGACTACCTAATCGAGAAAATCCCAACCTGCTGCGACAGATCGGGGTTCTTTCTCAGTAATTTAGTTTTCCCAGTAAAGTTGTTATCAACATTACTATCACTACCCCGTTCCTGTTGCCTAGTTGGTCGCTGCCAACGATAGCTTTGGTACCCTACTTTCTACTCGAAGATCTCGCAGTCTACTTTCATTGTCCTAAAGAAACTTGGATTTCTGTACCGAAGCGCACTTTTCGCGACTTCGTTGACAATCCGTATTTGGTAATGTTTTCTCTCAGTGTATAACAGTGTAGGCGAAAGAAACTCGTCAGTTTGCATCAAGCTCAAATTCTTGAGCCCCCTGGCTCACTAAACCGCACTCCACCTATTCCTCCACCCATTCCTATTAACACATCCATCCCTCACAACAGCGCCATGTACAAGATGCTACTACCGCGCATCAACGCATTCTTCCTTCACGCCGATTTCTCAACAACGATAAAGCCGCTATGTGTCTCAATTATTGAGATATTTCCTGATGATACTGGGATAGACAACCTCGTCGAGATTGAGGTAGCTATTTCTTTGATGTTGCCGTCACCTGCGCATGTTTTCAATGCCGACAACTACAAGGCTCCGTCATTTCCTCTTAAGATCATATTCGATGTCGGAAGTATCTATGGTGCATTCTAAATGGAAGAAGAACTTATTTAGTCCTCAGAAACGAAGAATAACAATACCGCCCACTTCTTTGTTTGTATTTGGTATTTCATCATTGGTTCAAACGAACATGATGGAATGATGAAAATACTCCACGAGCTTTACGAATCATCAACCTCATGCTCTCCATAGCCATACCTCTTCAAGAGACGAATCCTTATCCCCAAATTATAACACAAGACACTGAAAATTACAAAAAGGATAGTAGAGATATGGAACATAGACATATATCTCCATCAGAAGACGCCGGTGATACGACAAGACCTCATGGTCCCATAAATACAACTAATGGTGATAAACATTGTCTCGCACACCCGGCAAATATTTTCAATTCTGAAATGGAACCACATGGTTCTTATGATGCTCCATAGAAGATAGAAGATGGACAGTACCGCCAACCATCTCATAATCCTACGAAAGGAGCTACCGCCGTGGTCCATTATTTTGGTGGAAAATTTTTCTCTGGAGGGATTCGCCAATCGATCAACCACACTCTAAGAGATTATGACCTATGCTCTTTTTAGTTCCAATTATCTGAAGATGAAAAGAATTTGTCAACGTTCTAGATTCCCCTGCCCGCGAATTCTTACTTGACAATTACTATCCAAGCATGGCATACGATGAGATGATCAATATCATTATGAATGAATTCGACTCCCTGGCTCTCCAAGCAACAATACAAGCAGGAGTTGAGAGTCTTCGTCACTAATAGTTCATGGAAAAACATGAAATCAAGAAAAAAGCGGCTGGACTTGAGAAACTTCTTGAGGACATTAACCTTCTCATACCTTATGCTCCTCCGCCACTTCGTAATGAGACCTACAAAATTAGCTGCCTCAGACGCGCAATTCATTGAATCCCTTGGGATAAAACCGCAATTTCCCAGCTTTCAGAAATCAACTTCTCTTTCAATAAATGTTTAGTCGCTTTTCGAGAATGATTACAACTTGCTGAAGAGACTGGACACATACAGTCAGTCGATACGCATTTTCAGCAATACGGTCGTCTGCCTCCCAGAATGCGGCCCATGCACATCAGAGAGAACAACCTCACACATTAAAGACACCCTCAACCGCATCATTACTCCCCGCAAACCTCATACCGTCCACAGTCCAAGGGAAAGGACATTACCTGATTCAAATGCGGAAAAGGGCACTTCCAGAGAGACTGCCAGTTTCCTCTTCTGTACGTCAGGTAGTTCGCTCACAGCTGACGAACGGAACTACCGAAGTTTATATCATCCACTAACTCCTAAATAATCTGGAACGGGAAGAAACCTTTGAAATTGACCCATCAAGGATCAACTTTATGGTTGATGCCGCCATTTTCGAATCCCTTTGCAACGCAGATTATGATGAAGAATGTTCCCTACATCACGCAGAAGAAGAACTTGGACATGCTGAGTAGATCCTGTAAAATATACAAATTGCCACTCATTTATACATTAGCCACCAGTCGCGGACAGTCTACCCCATTAATGGTACAGATAATGGTTTAAAGAAGTTTTGTCAAGCCAAAGACTGCAGACGTCCAGTCTTCCTGGATATCAACCGACCATCCGACGTCGCTCACCACAGCTCCCATCCGAAGCTCCAAACATCACTGTCACCACTGTCTCGATCTCAGACTTCTCAAAGTCTTTCAACATACATCATTCTTCTTTATTTCTTTGTGTTGGAATTGGTGCTCCTCGCTCAGTCACTTGCCTATCAGCTGTGATTCGAATCTACAAGGATCTCAACCTTCCACTTTCTCAACTTCTTCCTTCTTCAACCGGCTTCTGATTTGGTGACACCGTGGTCAAGTCTCTGCGAAATACCATTCTCAATCTTACTACGCCTCCCGGCATGCTTTTCTTCCAATAAAGCTATCCTCTGACATCTTTAGTGAAAAGATATCATCTTTACTTGGTCTTGACGTTCTTGATTCAAAAAACCTCACCACTGATACTGTTCTCAACCTTTTAGCAAAACGCTCTGTGTTTACCGGTAACAAATGTCGTCCTGTATACGCTTTGGATGATTGATTTGTACCACTATACCGATTCAACAACCATGTCCATGTTGCCATGGATCGTCCTTTCTCTACTCACTACTCCCGTCTGCAACTCGACAAACTCTACAAGCAATTCTCACATCCTTCAACCTACAAGCTATTCAATGAAATCAGATGTGCGCAACCAAGTGAAGCTACTGCTGAGACAAAGAAAATAGTAATGGACATCGCATCAAAGTGTGATCATTGTTAACGTATCCAGTCTAGAACCAAGCGCATCAGGGTCTCACTTGGCTCGTGGAACACTGTTTTTAACGAACGAGTTCCAGTTGATTTAATTTATATCGGCAAAAACCTCGTCCTCCACGTTGTTAATGAATCTACACAATTCTCTGCTGCTAGATGCTCGCCCAGTGTTTCTACAAAACGAATATGGGAGACTCTTCTTGAGCGTTTGTGTTTAATCTATACAGGTATACAAAACCGCATCCTTGTCGACCAAGGATAATCTATATCCCAACAAATTATCGCATTCGACTGCCTTCCAAATTTCGACGTCTCCTAAACCGGAGTAGAAGCCCAATCATCTCTTGGGATTTAATACCTCTACCATCAACCACTCCGCTCGACCTTCCGTGAGCTCACAATCACATATCCTTCATTCAAGCGTGATCTCCTTCTCTCCATGTCTTTCAAAGCCATGAACGACACGCTTGGGCCTAAAGGAATTTTTTCATCTTCCTTAGTATTTGGTGAATTGCCACAAATTCCTGCAATGGGGAGCCTTGTTCTTCTCCATCCTTATTTCGTCGATCGTGCAGCCACTGCCAACGCCGCTCGAGAATAAATGGGTTCACAGATAGCAAAACTTCGTCATCAGTACCATATCTTTCCAACGTTTCTTATCATTCTGGGGACCAAGTACTAGTTTAGCGCGAGAAGCTACTAGCTAATCGCATCGGATAATGGGTTGGCCCCTTCATAATAAGACACACTGACGATGCTCGAAAATGGCTCATATCAAATTCGATGACGATAACGAGAAATCCTTCAACTATATACAGCTTGAGCACTACAAAATTCCCATGGAAACATCCCACTCCTTATGTACTTCCGTCTACTCTTCTCTCTGACAGTTCTAAGCGTCCTCGTCTCAGAATGGTGATCACAAAATTCATCTTACGTGAATTGTCCATCCAAGCTACTCGAGTTGCAGTTTCTCCGCAATGATCGCAGCAATGAAAACGGAAGTCTCTAACCTTCGAAGACGAAATACATTCAAATTCATCCTGAAAGAAGACCTCCCATCGGATTCCAATATCTGTCCTGGCCGATTTGTTCCCGCTCTTAAGTCTACCGAGGACAACAAAGTAAAGTTCAAGGTCCCTTTCGTCCTTGGTGGACACAGAGACAAAATGAAGAAGCTCATGGTTCATTTGTCCAATAATATTCAAACTTCTTCCATACTTCTCCCACTTGCGCTTTCGGTGTCTCATGCTTTTGACGTGTGGATATAAGATGTCCGGCAAGCCTTTTCCAATCTGCCTACAAAATCTCACTAGCCATCCATCTACGTGATGCACCGCCCGAGTTTGAGCTTGCTTCGGATTAATGTCTTCCACTGCTCAAGCCACTCTACGGTCTCTGTGAATTTGGTGCCCTGTGTAACAACACACGAGATAAACACCACATCAAAGACCTAAAAATATCTTTATTACGTACTTACGCGTCCCTCTACTACCTCAAGAAAGATAAAAAACTCGTCGTACTATCAGGATGCTATGTGGATGACATTTTACGCGCTTGAACCGCCGAGTTACGACACATCTCGTCCCTGACACACAATGTTTTCGAAATGGCAGCAGATGACTCACTTCCGCCAACGTTTACAGGATTTCAGCATTCAAAACACCCTACGTTTACTAAATTCCTTCAGCTCAATCAATCACAGTACCTTGAGAAAATCAAACCGCTTCCACTCAATGCGACCTTCTCAAACTTCCGCTCGGCCAGAACGAAGCTCGCATGGCTCTCACACTCTCGTCCTGATGTTATACGCGAGGTCTCCCAATTTTCCCAAGTAACAGAGCGATAGGTCTTTGACTACAGCCACAAGATACTCAAGCACCTAAAATGTATTTGGGAATACGCCGGCAAAAATCCTATATCAGTCCTCTTTCCTCCACTCGACATAGCTTCACTTTGCATGATTGGTTTCTCAGACGCTTCCTACTCCAAGAACAACAATCTATCTACTCAGCTAGGATACATCATCTTCCTCACTCAAAAGTTCGACAATGCCACCCCGATTCACTTCAAGTCGTACAAAGATCGTCGCGTTGTTCGATATTTTCTTGGTGAATAGCTCATTGCCTTTAGTGACATGTTCGATGTCCCTTACTCTCTCTCTTCTGAATTACGGACACTTCACCCTACATCTAACATCCATGTTTCCTATTTTCGGACATATAGTCGCTATTCGATGTTATATCCAAAAAATCTAAAACTTTTGAACGCCGTCTGATGTTAGATATCGCTGCCACAAGCGAAGGATTCGTTCTTCATGACATATCTGATATTGGATTCATCTGCTCAGGTGAAAACATCGCCAATGGTCTCACCAAGTCTATAAACCAGGAAAAACTACGCTCTTCCATTTTTGGCACACTAAACGTTGTTCCGGAGCAATGGATAATTCGTCCGAAAAAAACTAGTTTATTTTAATCGAGAAGTTCAATGACACCTTTCGTATGCTCAATCATACCCAACCCATGCTCTTTACGATCCAATTCCAACGCATCAACATCTTTCTCCGTTTTCTTCCCCATCTAGATCACCATCATTTCAACGACATATCTACTAACAGTATTGACTGAGGCTAGGAGTGTCACCTGATTTATCTCCACCTCGGTTCTGTTTTCGTGCGTTGCAATGATCATGTTTTTTCTGAGCGTCGTATTTTTGGTACACAGTGATTTTTTTGATTTATTGACCGCCGCCGGCCTTTCTAATTTTATTTTTTCTCTCTTCTTACTTTTAATTTTTCTCTTTCTGTTCTGATCCTGATTTTCTTACTGTCTTATTTTTTTTACTTTTTTCTACCCCTCAATCCTTTTCTCCCTTTTATTTTTTCTGTTATTTTCCACCACACACGTATTGAAACTCATAGGATACGGGTATGAATGATGAAATGGCACAATACAGTAAATACATTACTGTACAACCGTTACAGTATACAAAGGATACTGACACTTCGAGCCCAAAATGAACCTTCTGCGTAACCGCTAAACAATCGACTCTTTCCGATGATGATCCTCATTTCTCCTGAAATGACGATCATATAAATCGAATCCTGGATACTCCTTTCTCAAAGTCGTATGGAAAAAGGTAACTGTGCTTATTTATTTTTGTCAACAATCTATTGTTGTCCTATGTAAAGACATTTGACATCTAGCTACGTCTCATCGTGGAGATCACTAGTATCAATTCAATCAACATAAACTCAGTACAGTGGAATCAATCAATTCAACATACGCCCATATCTTACAGTAAATTCAGCGCACTGTAACCAATTACTTACACTGTAAACACCTCACATTTTTCGAGGTGCGGCTTCTCCCCAAAACGCCGTGCCCAATCCAGATTCTTGAATCATTGTGCGTACTTTATCGAGAAGTGTACGATTATATCTTTCAGCCACACCATTAGATTGCGGGGTGTATGCTGATAAGAACGATTGCGTAATGCCTTCTTCTTTGAGGTACTCTACAAGTTGAATATATTCCATTGCATTATCTGAATGTACACGCTGTACTAATACGTCGGTGGTGCGTCAAGCCATGCTTGGAAATCCTTGAAACACTGCTTGAGTTCGCTCCGTTGTTTGACGACAAATGCTTTCGAAAACCGTCTGACTTCGACAATGAAGCATATGATGTACCTTGCTCCACCAATTGTGCACGGGTTAATCGGTCCAATAATATCGGAATGCACAACGTGGTTGACCCCTCCCTTCACCAATTTGCCACGAGAAGGGGATTTAACTTGTTTCGCTTCTACACACAAATCGCAGTCAATCTTCTGGGCCTTCTCTGTAATATCCATCCCGTAAACAATGCCACAAGCTAGCTTCTTCATTCTATCCTTAGAAACATGGCCAAGACGAAGATGCCAAAGGTCAACACCCATCGTGTTTTCTTGGACTTCAACTTTAGAAAAGTTGATAGATATACGGTGATTCCTGACAATAATACCATTTAGCGTAAACAAGTGATCTGACAGTCGTCGACTGGCAAATACAATTGCTGACTGCATACTTTTCGGTCCAATAGAAGGCATTCGCCATCTTCAATAACTGTGGAAATCCCCACACTATCCAGCTGTGTGCATGATATCATGTTCACGTCGGCATCTGGAATGTATAACACTCGACTGAGCGCAAGTTGTGTCTCCTTTTCATGATCAGAATTCGGCTTTAGATTGATACGGACCATCCTTCTTGATTTGCCCCAATAATTTTGTTGTCAGCTAGATGTACACGTATTGGCTTGATGTTATGAACGGAAGTGCAGTTTCTGAGGTCATTTGTAATGTGATGCGTGCATCCTGAGTCCACAATAAACGTTGAGTCATTATGGCTGTTTCTTGCAAGCGCAGCCCTTATCTACAGATTTTCTTCCTCTTCTTGCACACTTGAATTTTCCTCGCTTTTGAAGTGACGAGCAATGTGTCCTCTTTTGTTGAACTTAAAACAGCGGATTCTAGATCTGTCTTGTTCCATTCTTGCTACAACAGCTGTGATTCTAGACGCCGCGACCTCAGAGTTCTCAGAAAGGTTTTGAGATCTTATTTCTTCGATGAGGCGTGCTGAATCATATTCACAGGTTGCTTTTTCAGGGTCCATTGTCTTGATTGCCGATACTGTACCAGACAATAAGTCTATTTGTGACACAGACACTAATAAAATCTCGACTTGCATTCCAGCATCAATTGGTGATCCCATCGTTTCCAATCTATTATACATACTCTCCATTTCAGATAGGTACTCCCCCATATCTTTACCACCATCATTCCGAGTATGAATTAGACTTGTCATGACAGCAATCTCATTTGCAGTCGTAGAGGCGGCGTATCTCTGATTGAGTTTCCTAAAGTTTCCTTAATGGCGATTTGGTCAGGGATTTAATTTGTTTGTTTGTTATTTCGGCTGAGAATAATTTGCTAAATTTCCAGTACGGCAAGATCATTCTCCTTTAATTATCATGAATAGGTCTTCGAGAAAACCGATTTGTAAATAAAAACAAAATTATTGACATTAGAAACTGTTTAAAATAGCGCCTATGTCATGTGTTTTTTATTTTAAAATATTGAAGAGATCCCTACTATAGTTTATGTTACCTTTAGGCGAAATAAACTGTATTTTTGGAAAAGTGTAACGGGTGCTATGTTGCTTGACGGTAACGGAACGAGGGGGTTTATGCTGTGAAATGAACGGAACCAAACACCGATTACAGAACCGAAAGCCAGTCGTATTTATTTTCAGGCTCACATATATCTCCTAATGTAGCTCTAGTTGGCCGGTCATGAAAACTGACAGGGCAATGACTGAATAACACTTGAAACAATCAAATTTATATCTGGGCATATTTGTCTAATTTTTACTGATGTTTAAGAAAATTGTGGTGCTCATTAATTGATTACTAGAGGCTGCATGAACGTAAAACCGAATTAACCAGTAACATTGAAACCAATTCCATTAGTATTTGATGAAATATATGACTTTCAACAAATAAACTTTAACAATCAAGTGTCAATCAGCCATTTACCCGTTATTTATCAACAGAATTGAGATGTTCCCTGCAGAAAACCTCTGAAAACATATCTCAACAACACCATGCAGTGGAATATACAATGAAAAAGACATGGCTGAAAGTTAGTATGCTGAAACGAATCTCGGCTTCTTGTAAAAACGACCAGGTAATGTTTTGAAATTTTGAAGACATGCGGAATCTCCGACTGAATGTAAATGGTCATACCCCCCAAAAAGTAGGAATATATATATATTGTGTGCTTTCCATCTGGAGGAAGAAGAAGGCACATGGGATCTTGTATATTTTCGTTCTATGTGACGGAAACCTATGCGTTTTTATGGCAAAGATCTATGTTTTTGGACTATTCGTGGAATTAAATCAAGCTGCTGGGCTATCTGGCGTAATGAAAAGGACCTGGGTTGGTATTTAACTTCTCCAATATCACATGACTGAGAAACTACTTGAAATGTTGTTTATAGACAATGTTTGTTTTTCTTACAGTTCCTACTTCTCATTTTATATTTAGGGAACGTTTAGAAATTTTGGTCTGTTTTGAACAGCTGAAAATGATGAATGTTGCAACAGACGTTCATCCCAAAATTGTTTCTCGCCTTTGATAGAATAGAAATGAGACCAGAAAGTATCTCTTTAACGTTAACATACCCAAAAATCAGCGGAATCTGTTTTGATAACTCCCAATGAGTTCAATGATTTTACTCGAGTGGCCAAAAACTCTGCCCTTATATCTACGTCCAAGTATTTTTCGGTTCTCGGGCATGATAGGAATTCAGAAATCCGAACTATTCTCAGATATGCTATTCATAGCCTATCAAAATTCTTTCTCCCCATTCTTGCGAGAATACTAACACCTAATTCAAGTAAGTAAGGAATATACTCAAAATTCGCAAACATGCGAAAATTACAAAATTCACCAACAATCCACCCACACCCCCTCAAACCATACTCATGCCGAGTTGAGCATTCCAAAACTACGTAGGTTCTATTGATGTTTCTATCATGTAAGAATCTTTTTGAGGATGTCCGCAGTCATTTCCGCCGAAGGAACAGAGGTCAAGTGGATTGTTCCGTCGTTTACCTTGTCATTCACATGGTGAAACGTAAAATCAATATGCTTGGACCGCTCCCTTAGACTGTCAGTCTGCGAAACTAACATGAAACCTTGGTTGGCGACAAAGATGTAGTTAGACTTTGCTCTCTTCAGAAGTTTCATATATTGTGACAAATTTCGGATCCGAAAAAAGTCACTTCTTGCAAACTAGAGGGAAATATACTCAACCTACAAACCAGACTGGCCTGATAGGGT
>JAULBU010034931.1:0-15699 GCA_032358235.1 Odonthalia washingtoniensis
CAATATCCCTCCACCGGCACGGGGCATCAAGGCTATGTAGTACAATACATCCTGTAGTTAGTTCGTCACAAAATTATCATCTTCTTTCCGTCCAGCCTGCGGAGAAGTTTATAATGGGTGAAAATTTGTAGACGTCCTGCTTTGGGAACAGGAAGTCAGTTAGTCTTTGTTTTTCAGAGAATATATTTAGATTAAAGAGATTCCTCTCATATTCTTTTTTCGTAATATAAGTATCCCTAGGTCTCTTTTCTTCTCCTAAGGCATTTTTGTAAACTGTAGATGAAACCCACGTCCATATCGAGCATCAGTACTTAACGTTGCATCCTCCTTTTTCGCATAGTCGTCCTCCGAATAACTTCTATAGGAGTAGTCAGTTTTCCTCATCAGTATGTCCGTTGTAGTTCCTTTTAGTTTAAGAAAATGTCTGAATTATATGCCATGAGAGAAACATGAAGGGAAGAAGATGTGAATGAGACAAACTTTTACGTTTTACAGTTTTGTTTTATGAATGTTATGGAGGGAATTCGGTTTATAAATTTAATCCGGAATTGTATTATGAATGTCCGCTTAGATGTTACTAGACACTAAAAAATTTAGTGTTTAGTACATTTTATGTAAGTCATTTCTCCTCATTAAATAAAAAAAATTAGTCTTGTCCGAAAGTAAAAAAATGAAAAATATCTGAAATTATATGACTTAAAATTCACTTAATAACTGTGGGATGACAAGATCGATAAGATGAGAAACCAATGGAGATAGATTGTTTCTCTTCTATCTCTTTTATACTGCGAAAGTAAGGAATAATGGTGGATAGTTCGGAGCGGGAACGGATAGACGTTGCAATTAAAAATCGAGAGGCAGCCCCCAAAAAAGTTACAATATAACGGTGCAATCGACCAAAGGGCGGTTGAATGGGCCCAACAGTATCACTAGAGATATAATATCCAGAGTGTATATTATTGGGAAGAGTAGGACGGTGTGATGATTGAGATTCCTTACCGTCAGCGCTACCGGAGCAGGCCAGAATAGTGTATGACGGGATGGTAATGCCAGAGAGAGCTGGGAAGGTGTTACTAGCAATTATTTGATGAATGAGTAAAAAGAGTGGCATGGTTGAATGCAAGATTAAGTGCCATAGGAGTGTCCAAATTGGTGAGTAATGTAGTGGAAGGGGGAGGGAGGACAAAAGTGTTTTCAAAACAGACATCCTTGTTTTCGATGATTTCGAAGAGGATGAAGAGGAAGTGGATTTCCGTTTGGATTGATGAAATGGTGTGTGGAGAGAATTTATTGAGGAAGGCGAATTATAATCGGATGTGGAAGAGATCTGAGAGTGAGAAGGAAGTGGTGAAGGAGGCTGCAAGTGAAAGTCTGGGATTTATGCGGTAAAACGGGTGGTGGATGTATGAGAGAATAATCATTATTGTGCAATAGAGCGATTGGAGGGGGGAGGAAACGGAGTGAAAAGAGAAAAGTGGCAGCAAATATGCCTGATTGTGTGTCAAGATGATAGCATGACGATTATCGGTCAGGCCATGAACGGACAAGAGAGTCATTGATCTCAGGGGTCGTGATGGCCTGCTTCCGGATTGTGCCAATTGTAGTATGTAGATGAAGAGGACGGGGGTGGGTGATAGGATTTTTATCGTTAGTAGCGATTATGGAGTAGAGTGGAGTTGGAATGGAATACATTTCTGGCCCGGGTGTAGGACAGTGAGTGAGCTGTGCACCACTGTCCAGAAGTGACTTACCGGAATTGGCCGTATCTTCTTCAGAGCTGTATCCAATCGATGTTGTGCCGTTCGAAGGAGAAATGAAAGATGGAGATGAGAAGGCAGTGGCGGAATTAGCAATACGGGAATGAGCACGAGAGGGATTCGTGGTGCAATGAGATTTTGAATATCGATGAGAACTATATGTTCCTGTTTTGACTTGCGATTGAGGGTGACGAAAGTTGGGACCGAGGGTATTGGCAGGATCTCTGCATTCGGAGTCATTATGCGAAAGACGGTGACCGTACTACAGAATGTCCCAGTGCGTCGATTTGAAGGTTGGTAAGAAATGGTGGTCATACAGGGGGTTGGAGTTGTAGTATGCTGATGAAATGAGGGTAAGGTAGATGCATGTTGAGTATTTTTATCGATTGATTCAATCATGGTCTCCAAGGATTGAATGGACTGAGACATATTAACTATCCATAGGGGAATAATAGCGTTATAAGTAGGATCATTTCTAAGTCCCTTGATCATAAATTTAATAGTGATTTGTTCTCAATCGGTATTTGGGTAGTTAGCAGCAATCATTAGGCCTCCAATTTTCATATGAGCGGCAAACTATTCTTCAGTAGTTTCGAAGTTGGAGATGATGGTATTTGAATTTTTAACTTCTAGGAAATCATGGTCCGCCATTGTGCGGCATTCTATCATGCTTTGTACTCGGCGTATAATCATACAAGGATTTATAGGCGTCCCGGTTAGAATGACAGCAGAGGCTATTGGTTTAAGTAAAGACGAAATAATGACACTGGTTAGTGCAGCTACAGCACGATGACAGGATACATCAAAAGTATAATCATAGTTTTCGATCTTTTGTTTAATCTGAAGCGTGTCGGCCTCGCATTTGACGGCGAGAAGCCAGGGCTCCATGTTGTCCGGATCGAGTTCCGGGATGGTTGGATGATGAATGATATTCTGTGGGGAATTGGGAAGAGTAATGGGAAGAGTATAGAAACATAAATTTGGTTAGTAAAAGAAAAAAACTTGAAAATGATTGTCAATATGAGATAGATAACAGTGGTTTCAAGTAGGCCCATAACTTGTGGGATGACAAGATCGATAAGATGAGAAACCAACGGAGATAGATTGTTTCTCATCCGTCGATTAGTTTTATACTGCGAAAGTGCGAGGAAATGAACTTGTAACGTGTGACACATGAATGTGCGATGAGAAAAGGTTCACAAAAACGGTGTAGTAAGTCAAAATATTAAACTTTTTTTTAAAAAGTTTTGTTTTTTTAAAAAAGTTTTAAAAAAATACTTTAAAAAAGTTAATTCACTTATCCACAACTCACTAGCGCCATTCAAAAACGGTGACATTAATGTCTTTATGGCAGCGTCCAGACAATAGTGCTTAGTCTGTCTGTTTGGTTACTTTATGACACTATGACAATGTACATTAATGCGATGTAAGGACTACATCCAGATAGAGTTAATCACGCACCGGCGTCGTGTTGCGATGAGTTTCGAGGAAAATGCAGAGGGTATAAAATATTGAGCAAGTTGCCTCAGTTTTTTTACCATCATTAAAAGTCAAAGTTTTATGAGACAATCCTAGAATTTCAATTGATTAAAAGACTGGTCGAATCAACAGACTGGAGCTACAACTACAGGCAACCAATTTCGAGTGAAGGCAAATAAAAATTCCTCAAATCAAGATGACAGAAGATAAAAGTGAAAATGATAGATCTTGCATTAGTGTATTGAGCAAATTTGAATTAGGTCAGGATTTAAATCTCTGTGTATTCAGTTTTTATAACGAGATGGTGGAGAAGAAACTCCACCAGTACTTCCCGTACGATACAGAGTCACAGGCACTCACTGACAAAATTAAGACCAAAAGTACAAAAGCGCAGCTGAAAACTACAGAAGCAGAAACTTGCAAAGCAATGAATGAAGAGGATGAAACTAAACTTCTGGTAAGAATTTATTTAGTCAGATGCCTCGCGCCACAGACCGTAAGTTCATTAAGTGCAGTAAAGAAAAATAGCGACTTTAACAGTCTCTGGGATGCATTATTGACACAGTGTAGGTCTAATAATACGTACACGCTACGTGAAATATACAACCACATCATAAACGTCAAAATGGAAACTACAGAAAGCCTAATATCCTACCAAGGTAGTATTCAAGAGCTAGTGATGAGACTAGATGGCACTAAGTATGAAGTGTCTGAAGCACACAAATGGGGAATTCTCACTCGGGGACTAATTGAAGTCTACAGACCAATAGTTAGAACCATAAACGTATCATTGGAGGAACACCCATACGCTAACTGATAATTAAATTACAGGAACTTTCAAGAGAGGATATTGGTTATCCCAATATCCCACTGGAGATTCAAAGGAAACCTGGACAGTTTGGACATTATGGTCCTGCACTGAACGCTACAACAAACACTAATAAAGGAATATCTTCAAGTCGAAGATTTCCATGAAAATGTCACTGGTGCTTGAAAGTAGGACATGTGATTGCGGATTGCCGTGCCAAGAAGAAATGCGATCCTAGAGCCAAACCTGGAATGGCAAATGTGGCTGAAGAAAAATCTGAATCTGAACCAAAGACAATTGGTTTTGTCTTTACAAACTGTGAATCAGACTCGATTAATGACATGAAGCAATGGATAATAGACTCCGGAGCTTCACATCACTACACTAATGACGAGTCTAAACTGCACACTAAAAGCAAAGTCTGTGTGAGATCAGTAGCTACCGCAGGCCCTGAGAGCCTGGAAATAAGCAAAAAGGGTTTGCATGAGGACTACAGAGAAGTCAAACTGATGCCATACATGGGAAGGATTTTTTTATCAACCAGTCGAATGACCAAAGAGCATAACATAGAGGACATATTCAGGAATGACATATGCACAATTAATTGTAATGGAAAAATAATAGCTACAGCATACAGAGGCACGGACTATCTATACAGGATCCGTGAACCAGATTGCAAAATCAAAGCGAACTCTAACATCATGGTCGTCAAAGACAACTGAAATGATAAATATAAAAGCAAACAATCCAATGATTCGGACACAGAATCAGAGACTGAATCTGAAATCGAATCTGATGGTTATGAAAATGACAACCCGGTCATAGACTGGCATCGAAGACTAGGACATCTAGCTTCTAGCGAGATCAAGGATATAGTTAAATTGGGTAGCATCCCAATTAAGGACAAATACATGAATAAACCGCTTGATTTCGTAATATGCATGCAGAGCAAAGCACATATCGGGGGATACAGAAAACGCCGAAAATGTACAAAAGTACGAACAAGCAGACCGGGCGAAATGGTGTATTCGGACGCTTGTGGTCCATTTTCAATCGAAGATGTAAACGGCAAACGCTATTTCCAGACTTTTATCGGCAATTATACTCGTCTTACCTGCACCTTCTTGATGAAGGAAAAAATGCAAACAAAGTGGAATATAGAACTATTCAAAGCGTTCATGGATGCTAGAGGTTACAGCATCTAAACCTTCCGAACAAACCAGGGCACTGAATACTCTTCGCGCGACATTCAGGATTATCTAAAGATAAATTGCATAGAACACACACCAACAGGCCACGCAGCGCACGCACAAATGCATATCGCAGAAGGAATGAATAGAACCTTGGTCGAGATGGCAAGGGTGATGATCATAGACAGTGGTCTTCCGAAATACTGGTGGGGTCATGCTTATTTTTATGCGACCACCATTAGAAACAGGTGCACAACCAGCACGTTTAAAAATAAGTAGGCAGATTTTAAGGTTTTGAAATCGTTCGGGTGCACGGCCCTTGTTTACATTCCGCTGGAAAACAGAAGCAAACTGGATGTAACTTCAGAGAGGGGCTTCTTACTTGAAATGGCCGAGGGTCTTCTATGTTACAAAGTGTATATCCATGCAACAAAAAGCATTATACATGCACGGGATGTCACTTTCATAGAAGGGCCCGACGAAAAATTATTCGTGAATGACGATCATCATTACAGTACACAGCCACAAATTTGCAGTCCAAGGGACAAAATACAGCAAGACGAATACTGAAGTCACAAAAAGTTGCACAGGTGCAACATCACAAAAACTTGGCACACGTGTAAAGAAAATACAAAATACAGTCACAATCACCGACGGCGGCGACAAAATTAACAAAAAATCACCACCGGTGATGCAAAGCGAAGTCAAGGAGGAAAATGCACCAATATTGACACAAAAAACGTCGGAGTCGAAACTGCAAAGAAGAGGCGCGGGCGCCTCGTGGATTCAAAGAACAAAAAAACAGAAAAACAGCAGAAAACCCAACAATAGTCTCGAAGCAGAAACACCGACCGAGCACACGAGCGACGCAGCAACAGCTAACAAATTAACAAACACAGAAACGGTTTGTAATAGCTCAACGAACAAGCAGGAGTACAAACTAAGGTCGAACAGCGATGCAGCAACAGCTAACAAAGTGACAAACACAAAAACGGTTTGTAATGGCTCAACAGACGAGCAGGAGGACAAACCAAAGGCGAACAGCGATGCAGTAACACTGCGAGAAGCTTCACTCAATGCAGCAGAAACGACAAAAAGAGTCACAACTCCGCAAACATACAATAAGGCAATGGCTAATGATGAAAGCGAGCATTGGAAAGAGGCATGCGAGCAGGAGCTGAGTTCGATGAAATAGCTCAAAGTGCATCAACTGGTTGATACACCAGTATCAAGAAATCACATAGACACACGTTGGGTATTTAGGGCAAAAGAGGATGAGAACGGAAAGGTGGTCAAGTTGTCGATTCGTACAAATCGATAGATGAGGCGAGCGGTTCGAGTGACACGACCGCGGAGAACATGGCACAAAAGTGGGGAATTCATGATGGCGAACGAAGACGGAAAGGTAAAGAAGGATGGAGAGCTATGAAGAAGGTTGATCGACGACGATGTTGGTTAGCGAAGAAGGTTAGTTGACGATGATGTTGTTGACTATGATGTTGTTGACGACGATGTTGTTGAAGATGATGTTGTTGACGATGATGTTGTTGACGATGATGTTGTTGATGATAATGTTGTTGACGATGATGTTGGTTGACGACGATGTTGGTTGACGATGATGTTGATTGATGAAAATGGCGATGCGGTTCGGTTGACGACGAGACATTGATTCATCGTTGATGATGATGACGCTTCGCTGTTGATGATGATGTAGGCTCGTCGAAATGACGACGGGAATTCAAAGAGGACGAGGCCCATCGCGGATGGTGGGAAGGGTCGACAATGTTGGTTTTCGAACCACGTTTGACGACGAGGATGATAGCGAGCGAAGAGGGGGGACGAGAAGGAAACAAAATGACAATAAGAAATGAAAAGAGGTTTTGGTATATAAGGGTTAAAAGGGATTACACCATCTCAAATACAGTGACAATGAAAGCCTGCATATGAGATGAAAGATCACTCAATTAACGAGTGATACATTTCACATGATACACGTGTGGAAAAATCAATGAACCCTACACTAATTATTTACGCTTTCATAACAGTAATATTTCTCATAGGTTTCCCTAACAGTAATATTACTTACATATTTAACAGTAGTATTTTCATTGACACGTGTATTGGAATTTTTTCCAGTTGGAATTAATCCTGATTCCAGTATACATACCAAACCTCGGTACGGGGGAGGAGGGGGCGACAATAATAAAAGTCGCTAGACAATAACGAAAATTCAGATGCACACATCTTCAATTGTACCTTTCGTCAATTCAGTCGGCATAGGGAGACAGAAGCCGCACATACTCACCAGATCGATTAATAATCGGTATTGGGAGACAGTTGATCCCCACGCACTCCAGCCGTGTGCCTTGAGCATCCAACTCCCACCGAGTTGTGAAGAATACGTAAGTATCCTTCCACCAGACATTCGCAACGACATTTCACTGTGTCAGGATCACAGCCTTCTCTGAGAAACCAGACGAGTTAGAATCACCCATCAAATTCCAGTAGATGAAACGAGCAGACCTATCTCACCTACTTCTTGTCCATTTAGTATTCACTTATGGAGGTTTGTATATTTTTGTTTTTGCATCATTGACCATTTCGGCAGGAAGCATTACGCGATTTAGCGGGTAGACTACCGGTCGCAGATCGGGTTTTTCTGAACCCGGGCTTCGGTATGCCCGTTGTATTTTTATTCATCTTGAGTCAATATCCACCTAGATTCTAGGCTGGGAGACCAGATGTAGTGCAATGCACTTCCAAAAGGAAGGTTGAGGGGTACTGCACTAAGGTGTTCGGGTCCTTCTTTCCGCAGTAGCACGTCGAGCAGAGCACTCCACTGAAGAGGGGGAGGGGTTGGTTAACTGTAGGGGGATTCCCGCCTAATATCTACTGTCTTGAGGTAATCGTTCAACGACAGGAAGTCGGCGGGTAGACGTATGAGATGGTCGAGCGAGTTCGTGTCGAATCAAGGCGTACGCTTATAAAGAGGTGGAGATTAACACGACTTGAGAGAGTCGGTCTAATGGTGGTGTTTGTAAGGGGCGGTTAGAGGAGACGATTGATGAGTCGGGTCGGGAATGACGCTTGTAAGGCGCAGTCGAGCGACTCTGACAAAGAAGAGGTTCGGTCTATCGTAGCCGAACGGGTTAGTATGGAGGCGAAGCGCTAGTTGCGGGGGTAGATTGAGTCCTAAGGACGCTTGTCTTTATTAAAGTAAAAGTGGTTTTGGGTCAAAAAGGACCTTTCAAGTAAGCTTTGCCCATCATGCGACGGTTGAGGTGTACATACAGCGTGCTGAGTACAGTAAGGTACTGTACCGTACGGTGTAGAACTGTCGCCTGACACGTGGAAAGTCGTCCAAATGGTCAAACTACGCAAAACATAAAAACGTGACAACGTGACATATAAATGTGACTGAACGTGGGACATAGCGTGATATAGCGTGACACAGTGCGCTCGTTGGGAGTTGAGATCAGAAACAGTCGTGATCTCAACAATCTTGACAGCCAATTTCACTACAGGGCTATCTTGTATTGCTTGTAGACGACAAAGGTAACGCGAACATCGTCCATTACGCTTGTAATCTGTCCAAGCGAGTGACGAGATCGATGATGAATGCTGAGTTTCATGATGTCGTATGGATTTTGACCACGCTTACCTAATCCTGTTTAGCGATACTGGTCGACCAAAAGAACTTGTACCCTGTGGCTACCATTTCTTCCCTACTTCACGTATGGCTCTCTTCCTTTATAATAATAATTATTTGCTTCTGGTCCCGACTTGCTCTACTCTGTCCCTTGTTCTCCTTCCTTTCAGGCTCTACCTTCAGCTACGTAAATCGTGTATTAGGTTAGTAACCTCACGGTCCAATTGGTGTGGTATGGATGCCCTCCACTTCTTTCTTTTTCTTATTTATCCTGCCGACCAAATTAGTGTGTCTTCGTCACCTTTGTCCCTTCCTCCTTCGCCGAGTGAAGATTTCATAGTTCTTGGAACGGTTTGGCTTTTCACGTATTAGTGTGCCTGTTGACCCTGGATTCGCGGTCCGACTACTTGTCGCCGCGATTACACGCTGTCTAACTAGTAGTTTGATTCGCCTGCGATTTCTCCCAAATACGATCGGTGCGACGCCTTTGTCAGATCCGGCCATTAGGTGGAAGCGGCGAGTTGTCAGTTGTGGTGACGGTGGTTAATTTGTGATTTCTTTTTTAATCGGAAACTCTTTCTTCCTCTTCTCCGACGAGAATCTTCTCCGGTTTTATACCTATTCAACAAAGTGTTGGCTCTAATATTACACGTGGCTTTCGCTACTGTATCAAAATAGAAATTAGAAATCTGTTCTAATTCTATGCTAAAGTCTCCCACGTACCATAATAAATTTCTTTTCATAAATAGTTTTCTCTTCCTTACAGTATGTGAAACATACACTATCAATAACCAGATCGTTATGTCTTATGTGGTTAAGTGTTATCACCAATGTTATCGTCGTATGTGTATAGGCACGCCTGGTTTTACGATATTGAGACGAGAAAAGTTCCTAGATCAACAAATCCAAGACATGATAACGGAGATAGTCGGACGAAAGATCGAGATAACGCGTATATAGACTCGAGGACCTTATTCGATATTGTTGCAAAATACAGCACGACGACGGAGAAACGCCTCCAAATTGACATCTTCGCGAAATTTATTCGAAGGGAGAGTTGGCACGGTTGACGTGGATACCTGGGCATACGAACCTCGCAGACTGGTTGACTAAGGTGGTACTTGGTCCCAAATCTCCACTGTGGATCTTGCTGACGACGAAAATGTTGAACGTACAAGAGTTGGGATGGTCGAAAACGGTGATCCACAAACCTAAACCGGTAGTTAAATGGTTTGCATTTTCGTGTCACCTCCATTCAATGTAACACGCAGTACACAGTACGGATGAAATACATCCCATCAACACGTGTACACTAATTAATTACAAACAATGTCAGCTAGTAGCACTTAATAACATGTGAATCCTATTTACTCGTCTCACCACAATCTGACACTTTTTTTATCGATGGTAGTATATATACGAGACCAGAAGGGGAAGAAGTAGTAAAAGAAACGGTTAGGCATTAAATGAAAAAACATCGCAATGTGCTTATAGCAGTAAAAAAGGTAGCTTTCCAACAACGACGTCAACCAGTACGCACGAGGTGAAAGACTAGGCGTGATTCAATTGGGAATTTGTCAGTGCAATCCGCGACGCTTACTAATCCGACCGCGAAAACAGGGAAGGAGGAAAACGAGCTACTTAAAGGCACTCTGTCTACTCATCCCCGTACACCGAACCAATAGGAACGAATGCAAGGACTGCAGAGGATACTAAGAAACAGAAGATACTGGGAAAGGCAATCAGAAAACCAAGAACGATAATAAAGGACATGTGGAACGTGGTTTTAGTAAGAAAAGTAGGAACTGGGATTTGATAAAGAAGGGAGCAGTGGAATAGCACTTGCGGGATATCAAGAAAAGGGAGACTTATAAACGTCACATCCGACTAGCCTTTGACATCAGTTCATGGTCGTTGCAAGTGCCTTAGTGGCACCAACCTTTCACTAACTTACTAATAATTCCATCTGACCCACGGTTCACTTTCAGGATGATTCATGATAGAAAAATGCGAGTGTTAAGGGGACGTTATGTAAGAACCCATCGTTAGACGAATCCACGGAATGAAGTTCCTTGGAGACTTGAGTGTACCAGTCTTCTTTTTCTGTGGAGGTGAGTGCTGATTTAAGTGATGGTGTATCATCCCGAGGGTTGTAGATGTATTTGTGGCAATCTTGATCGAATAGCTGAGTTTTGATTCCTTGAAGTTCATGGTTTCTGCAAAAGGCTGCGAGAGCCATTGATAGAAAGTTACTTGGAATTATTCTTTCCCAGTTCGGATAACGTGGCTCTGTTTTAGTGATATGTTTGGAAATATTTCTTCGTTTCGTAGTTAAACAGTTGCTCCATCATTATTGTCGTCTCCTTCCTCATAACTTGTTTCATGATCATCGATATTGTAATCCACATGATCTTGATGTGTTCCTTCAAGTTCTTTTAGGTAATTATCATCAATGTTATGCTATGACATTGATGATAATGACATAAAAGTATTAGTAAGCCATAGCCACCGGAAACTGATCACTTTCCGTGATATAATTCTCCCAGGTATGCCAGGCTCTGGGGGAATGATCTCACGAAAAGTGATCATTTCCGGCCTCTACAGTGGCACTGTATTCGACTGCTGCTGACAGTAAAAAACTGGAGATAGAATATCAATATTTATGTGCGGGTTGGAAGCTATGATCCACTCAGATGACTTCGATTTTTGTGTATGGAACATATCTTAATTGAAATTTACATGCATTGTGTGAATTAAACTTGAGTTGAAAATGGTCCGTACTTGAGATATTCCGATGTGTCCTAGTCGATTGTGCCACTTTTTGACGTCAGTTTCTGTTTCTATTAGTATGGCACTTTGTCGATGTAACGCATCGTTAGCGTATCGATCAGGATTCGTGTGAGACGAGAAGGAAAGGAAGGCGCAGATGATCGTGAAGGAAGGAGGAAGACGAGAAGGAAACGAAGATTAGCAATATGGAATGAAGAAGAAAACGGGGAAGAGACAATGATGCGAGGAAGAGGAAGATGGAAATATGACGACGCGGCGAGACAGAGTGATGAAATAATAGGTGTAGATGGCGAAATAGGTTATGCGGTGGCAGCATAGCGAGTGGCGGAGGAAAGGAAGTAGTAAGACGACTGAATCGTCGTCGAACAAGAGGAAAGCAGGTTTGACCATCGACGAAAAACATCGGCAAAAAGGCGATAAGGATGGCCTGAACGGATGGGGACGATAACAATTGAATTGACAGCACGATAGGAGGGAGGTAAAACAAGAAGCAGGATAAGGTAACGGCGTATAAGAAAAACACCCTACACATCTACACAATTTACAGTACGACAGTGAGTACATTGTTGTCACATGTGATGAGAGATCATTCACTTAACGAATTATACAGTAAGATTTCACGTATTTAAGAATGTAGTAGTATATGCCTTGGCGTTTTGCAAACACCGACAGTACGATCCAATTTTACGTGTGAAGAAATAATTCCAACTGAAATCGTCCACGATTTCAGTATAGATACCACATTACGATGTGGAGGCAGATAATAAAAGGAAGTAAGATTTAAATATATCGACGTGCACATTCGAAACGAAGTACATCAACTTATAATCGCAACAAAAGCGAGATATCACTGAGAGCTGTCGGATCATCGAATGATTCTAGATGTAGGCGAGCAGTTTGTGTGATGTACCAAACCCGGGGATCGAAAGGAATAGAAAGAATGATAATGATGATGAAGAAGATGATATGATGCAGGGGAGGACGAGATGACATATAGATCGATGATGACGGACGGTGCAGGAGATGAATATGATATGTTAATCGGACGGTGTAGATGGTAAAGATGATATGTTAATATAAAGATGATGATGACGGAAAGATGATAAAGAATGACGATATGTTAGTATAAACGATTATGATGGAACGATTACAAAGAACGATGATATGCGAATATAAATGACGATGACGGGAACAATGATGAAGCAGATGATATGTTAAATTATAATTAATAATGATGAGAACGATGATATAAAGATGATGATGACTTGTTGGGATGACGGGAACGATAATATGAAGATGATGATGATATGTTTGAGTAATGATATAGTTGAGTAGAAACAACGTTGATACGAATGACGATCTAAGATGCGAAGTGACGATGTAGACTACAATAACGATGATGATGTAGAATATGATAACGATGATGATGTAAAATATGATAACGATGATGATGTTGAATTGATAACGATGAAGATAACATGATGTTAAGGATGATAACGACGACGATAATTCGATGATGGAAATGACGCATACGAAGACTCTGTCGATGAATAAAGTGAAAGCATTGGTGTTGGTAATAATAACATCTTGACGACGGCAACATGAAATGGAACAAGCGAAACGGGGAAGTAAAAGCCGCGCGAAAAAAGAAAAAGTATAACAGGGATTAGACAGTGCCAAGAAATATAGTTCCATCGCAAACGCTGTACACCGCATTTATAGGGATGGCATTGACACACTTATTCAGATAGCGTTTTCAGATAGCGAATGATTTTACCTTCCTACACACTACAGTATCGGAACGGAATGATTCAAATCGTCCAAAATTGAGAGAATGACTATTTCTCACTCACACATTTCAAAAGGATTCTACGAAACGTGTATCTACATTCTACGACTCGGTTCGAATTGTACTTTACTTCTATATGTATATATATCATTCTCAGACTCCCAAATGAAAGGAAACAAAAAGTTAGACATAAGTAAAACCCAAAGACCAATTAGAAGCCGAATCAGCGATCGCACCTAACCAGTCGATACAACCTGGAAAGAGGAAACTAAATCCGCAACAAGCACTGAGTTCATCAACACCAACGGCAGGAGCAACTCGATCCGCACACCTTACACGTGTGCATCGATCGACCGGCTGCGATCCCAGAGCCGAGGGTATCTATTAACGTAACCTCCGACCAGGACGTCTGTATCAATATCAGGTATATAAGGACTAAGGTAAACCCCGCTATCCCTGCTACTGCAGCAATAAACGAACGTCACTTATCTAACATTCTGACACTAACTTTTTGACTTTAATTGAATAAAATAAACGTAGTGGTAGTCTTTTGGCTGCGGCCTGTTATTCTACAGGAGGACACCATCCAACCACCCGGACAGAAGTAGACTTGACTAATTGACGTGACGAGCAGAAGCGGTTCCTACACATTCATTATGGTGCGACTGCCGTCAACTGCGACTCGAGTTGACGAGGATACAAAATGTGGGCGGCAGTTATGGGAGTATGTTAGAGCGCCATTATATTGGTCCCAATCCTTGGGGCGATCACATAAGTAGGGTCGTATAGCCGAATTTCTCATCCGGTGTCGAGCCAAATTTCGCTCGAGCTACTATTTGCGTGTGATCTAATGTTGGACTGTAGGCTACAAGGGCACAAATACAGTGTTAACCTTAGGATGAAATGGCACGTAGAGTACTGTACGACAACTGATGGAGACGAGTAGGACAAATAAGTATTACTGTACTACTATACAGTATTCAGATGGCAACTACAGCATATATCACCTTTTTATCTTCGTAATAATACCATACTATTAACCGACAGGTTTACAATATTCACAATTAGAATTAGACCCATTATCAAACTGCTAATTGTCGAATTCATCACAGGTGCTGTGACAACATTGGCTGGAAGCCAATAACCCATTACGGAGAAAGGTGCAAAGAAATAAAGTTACAGATTTATCGAACCCCAAACCAGAATCCAGTTTCCCAACTGCAACTGCTGCAACCCCAAGAAGGGCCAGATCCGACAAAGACGTCAACACGAGCACAGTGGTGAAAAATATGTGGGTACCAAACCACTCGGTATCCAGCGTTTTTCTCGGCATCGAGTGACCCAACCGCGAATCCAGGGTTAGTGTGGGCTACTGTAAGTTAGCACCACAGCCTTAATATATCCGCAACTTACCAGCGAGACAGGTAAGAGGGGAAAGGCTAAACAAGTGCAAAGAACTTCTACATCTGACACGTGTCTATTTAGTAACCGTTTAATACCCGAACGAACTATACTAGAGAAACAGGTAGAAATTCTCAAGCCAGATGACATATGTAATCGGCTAGAAGGTATTTGGAATGGGAAGAAGTAAAAGAGGAAGCACAGCCGGGGATGATTCAACGGGCATGATGTTTTGTAGTGAAGACATGGTGTATGTTCAGGATTTGGCAGTCGTCTTGGAAGAACTTGGCGGTAAATAATTCTACGTTACCGGAGATAAGTTCCTTCGGGGTCCCATAGTTGAAGACACATTTGTTCACAAAGTGCTTAGCCATTTCGGTTGCTGACAAAACCTTAATGGGTATGGTCTTGGTTAGCTTCGTGAATCGGTCTGATATTACCAGTATATACTGGTTGCCGCGTACGGTTTTGATGAGTTCGCCCAAGTCGTCGACGGAGACGGACTCGAGGAGTGCTTCTGCTGGAAATAGTTGAAGTTCTGTTACGTTCTTACAAATTTTAATCAGTCGGCTGCACATGAAGCCCAGTACATATAACGGCGTAGTTTCTGGTACAGTTTCCTCGCCTGGGTGACTGCCAAGTCTGGAGTAGTGATTTATATGCAATGCTCTTGCCTTAAAGGCATGGGGAATGACTATTTATGGTCCGTTATCAGCTTTCGTGTTGATAAATCCTTTGTCATTGGAGGCGAAGAGTAGCAACACCCATGTCAACGTTGTGACGTATTGCTTGACAGAAGTCTTCCGATTGTTGCGTGATGATCAGCTCCTCTGTGG